>JAJJWN010000150.1:0-26863 GCA_021655885.1 Fusarium abutilonis | reverse complement strand
CTTTTATAGACTTTAGCTTATTAGCTATTAATTAAAACTTTTTTTTAAAAATAAGCCTGACTTATACTACTTATTTATTAAGAGACATAATATTACTTTACTATACTTAGTAACTACACCTTATAATCCTATTAATATATACCTAGAATAGGCTAATATATTACCTTAGGAAACATAATTATTATAAAGATATTAAGTAATAATATGTTATGTAGGTGCCCTTGGCTATAGGCCCCTATAGCCTCTAGTAGCCTAACCCTCTGAGGGTTAACCTAGCTATGCCATAAATATATATATATCTATTTGCACAACCTTCTAACACAACATGAAGCTCTGGCGTTAAAGAGAAGCGCAGCCAAAGACATATATATCTGTAGCATCCACAATCACTCCAAACGGATCTGCAAACACGTAGCTTGGCTACTCGCAATACAGACATTCCATACATGTAGCTCACAACAAAATGCAACGCTTTGATTCTATCTAGTAAATCTATAATGCTATAGTTCTATACCATATACTGAATTGTCCTCCTCCGTCGCCTCTTCTCTTCTTCTTCCCTTTCCCTTTCTGAATCCTCTTCCGAGTAATGAGTAGCAGAGAATGTAGCAAATTCATTCCTGGCGTGAACAGCCGGTGGTATGTCGTGAATCCCTGTGAGCACAGAGTTCTCCCCTTCTGGTCGGCTGAATCGATTAAAGACAATAAAGGTGTCCTCGTCGCCAGGTATGGCGTTGGCCGGAGTAGTTGAGGTGAAGGACTTGCGTCGAATTGAAACAGCGTCGTCTTGAATCGGCTCGATACCCCGACACTGATAAATAATGTTGAGAACGGGAATAGAAAGACCATGGACGACAATTGAGAAGAAGACAAGCCAGTAGATTACAGGTCCGAGGGCGTTGAGAAGGTTAGTCTCTTCTTCATCAGCCTCCTCTGGATGAGGGAAGAGATGGCGGATATGTTCGAGATAAAACACGGCTCCAACACCAATGGGACCAAAGTATCCCATAAATAATGCCTCTTTGTAGTCTTTAACCACTGCAGGCATAAGCTTATAAAGCGCAAGAATAGCTGGGATACGTCGGAAAAGCAAAACCATGAAGCCAAGAGCAACAAGTCGGGGATAAGTCACGCCAGTGCCATCAGGATCGTTGAACTGGTCCCAAGGAAGAGCTGTTCCGATGAACATGAAGCCTCCAAAGTTCAGGAGTACATCGAGGCAATGATTGACTTCATCGTGTCGGCGGTTCGTCTCCGCGAGGAACTCTCCATCCCAATTTAAGGCGTTCCCGGCGACCGTGCACGCGATAAGATCATTCGTACCAAGCGCACCGCATGTTCCGATGAGGAAGAGCCCCAAAGCTGCTGGGAAAAGCAAGTAATTCTGCTCGTCGATCCAGCCCCTGAAAGGCAGTCAGCTATTTTACCCCTTCCTTGTTTCCAACAGTAGACTCACCTTCGGAGCGCGAATCTGATAGCTCTGCATGAAGCATAGCCAACGACAGCTCCATAAAAGATGCCCAAGACGACGTAGTAGAGCCATGTCTCAACAATCCAGTTCTTCATAGCCTCGCCTACACCTCCTCCTAAGCGACCAACGTCATCAGCTCGAGCAAAGAGCATGCGGTGCGCAACCTCGGCGCTTTCACTGTGGTTATCTCCTGTACCGAACGCATGTCGCATCAGGTAAGTTGCAAGCATGAGGAACGGGAAGCCAAATCCATCGTTTGCTCCAGCCTCGGAAGAGATAATTTCTCGCAGATGTCGGGGAACAAACTTATCAGCAAATGGTCCCTTGGCTACAGCTTGCGACAGGACAGGGTCAGTGCAAGTCACACACGAAGCAAGCGCCATAGCCGCGAGCAAGCTGAGTTTGGGAATGGTGACCAGAATACAACCCGTAGTACAGAGCCACATTATGGTCATGACAGGGATAAGACACATGCCTAACTCCTTCCAACGGGTAACATTGTACTTAGCCGGCAGCTGATAACCAGCGATGACAAGTTGCACTCCGATGACAACTCTCATGAGGCCCTAGAAACGCCAGTTAGCCACCAGGAGTCCCACTACGGATTCGTGGACTGGTCGAAGTCATACCAGAGCAATATCCTCAGTCTGTCCTTCCACTGCTGCACCCCACCTCTCGCTGTCCAAGAATCTGGCTGCTATCGGGCCAAGGATGATACCCATGACCATGGCGGGCACTGATTGGCAACATGGTTAATACAGCTTTGCAAAACAGTGTCTGAAAATGACTTACATGCTTCACCAAGGTACCATGCCTGCTTGATTTTTACGGATATCACTGCGTAAAGGACCATGAAACCTCCTTTGACTGAGTGTCAGTATGCCACGATGCCAAGGGCTGGGCACAGCACCACCAAGGAATGCCCAGAAAGGAGTCACACCGACCTAACACTCCCAACACAATGTTGAGCTCGCTCAAGTTGAGGACGGGCATTGTGGCAGTTTGGATGCCAGGATTGATACAATATTTGAGGATCAGGTCACTTGAGACAGTTCAAAGTCAGACCAGTATATAATCTTCTGTTCCTCTAGGACGAGCGGTGCAACTTGTCGATTCGTAGCTAGTCGTAACACTCGTAAGTTTGAAGCCATCAAGGGTAAAATGATGAGCTGATTGAGTACAGGGCGCTGTAGGCTCGCCGCAAGAAAGAAGTTGGGATATGTCACCGACAAGAATCCTCAGGAAGGTCAACGAGCCCTTTTTGAGTCTTTCAGCTCGGGACAGCAAAGCCGTGAACAAAGTAAAGCATGAAAAGTGCTACCAAACAAAGAAAGGTGCAGTGCAATGTAGTTATTGGGAGAGTTAGAAAGTTGTAGAGTGAGGTTAAGAATCCAGCATGTGAATGGGTAAAGGTTCTCCAACGTCACTTCACGCCAGGCTATGTGGAAACCTTGGGCAGCTAAAGCTTTTTGTATAACACGATATAGAATAATGGCATTGAATTATCCAATTTAAGCGGCCGTCGTAAAATCCCTCAGAGGCAATGGGGAAAGGGGATCAGGGATGATTTCTAACAAGAAAGCCAAGGCTAGGTAACATGTTGACGGCAGACCACAAGGACTAGGGAGATGAAGAGAGACACTACTAAAACAGAAGATCGGCACGGGTGATTCAAGTAGTTCCGTAAGCTGTGGCTTTGACATGGACACAAAAACAGGAACTGTAGAGGCGAGCCCAAGCCCGCGCCTGTAGCTCGCAGGTAAGCCAAGACAATAAACATACGCTCCACCTGGGGAATTTCCCTACCAGTCAGCCTCGTTGAGTCGTGGGGGAACAGTTGCACGCCACTAGCGATCAATGTGGAATTGTTTGATCATAGAGTCGATCAAGAGGGAAGCTGAGGTATTTCTCATCCTCTCATCCTGCTGGTGACAATCTTCTCTTCCTTGTCTCCTGTTTTCGTTTTCGTTCGTCCTTCCCTTGCTCCAAGCACCTGATAAACTGCTCCATCACTAGTGGCCAGGTATTGCTTCTTGGATGTATCAAGTTATCAACGGATCTTCAAACCCCAGGCCTTTTCCATACTGCACAGCGGCTGATGACGCTGAACCTGAACCACATCAGGGAAATAAGGGATAAAGATAAGAATTTGATCGACAGGGCGCAACGAGAATAGAAAGGGACGGGGGACGGCCACGTCGAGAGCCGTAAGCCCCGTGTGTCTGTGTATGTGACTGATTCTCTGACAGCCAAGCATGGCCAAGTGACCAAGACGTCTTGGCTTGTTGCAATAATCATGGGTGGTGGATACGCCGTGATTCAGTCGAACCCAATTGCTGCCACACGGCCATGGCCAGGTGGTAGCCAAGAAACAGTTATACGGGGCGGACTTCTTGGCTTGAGGTCGGAGCAAGATTAAAATTGGCGCTTGGCGCTTGGCGGTTACTTGGCGCCTACGCGGCTTTATAAGGTTGTCTCATATGCTTAAATGGTGGCACTACTCGTCATTCAGCCAAGAGGCTCGGCATCTGGGCGCGTGCGACGATGGCGTCGCCAAGATATGCCGTGACATTTGAAAGCACCTGATACCACGCACACTCCGTCCGTGCTGTACTGAATTGCCTGCACTGCCTGAGTGACACAGTCAGCCGGGGGTTCTCCCCATTTGAAACAGGTGATGATATTGGAGTTCATCATCCGTTCTGTTTTGTGTATGAAGTTGCCATTTAGTATACTGCATATTCTCGTGTTATTTCCGAGCGGGAGTACGGATAATAGGCTGTCGATTACTAGGTATAAACTAGAACAAGCCTGGGAGTTTGCTGCCGGGATAAATATTTATTCAACAAGGCCAACTCTACTGCCCCGTCCGGAATGGCTAGGAGAATAAGGTACTTCACTCTACTTCATAGACCTAGGTCAGTTACTTGTAGCCTGCTTAGGTTACAAGTCACGTCAATGACCAAGTTTGATTGCCAATCCGTAATCCTAGGCTTGGGTGACCTCGGGGCATGGGTGGGTGAAGTCTGGTGATGTTCCAACACAACGTGATAATTACCTCTGTAGGAACTGTTTATACCGCGCCTTGCCTCGCCGTCTTGCTACTGATATCACAAGCTAAAGAGACATTGCTCGGCTTTTCAAGAGCGTCAAGGTGAGTAAGAACCTCGCCATACAGCATGTTTGACACACAAGCAGCCAGCCAGCAGGGCACACTTACTACAACAGCCTACAATAAGCAAGTGGACTGGATAGCAATATTCGCCATGATCCATTCGGAGTTCCGCCCCGCCTGCCCGGAAACTCACCTGCGCTATTGCTTAACCGACGGGGATATGCAGTCTCCTCCGTGTATTCCAAGATCGACTGGGACTTAGGCTTCAAAAAGGTTCTTAGTCTCTGGATTAATGCTGTCATTTCTTCACGTACATCCACACTCCTCAGCAACGATGCCCACTGTCTTCTCCCGAAACTTTACGTGTCTGGTTGACTATGATTCAGACACACTCCTAACATATCTGCTACATCGAACGCTCTTCTATATATCAGCACAATTCACGAGGTCTATAGTAAAGGCATCGCCTGGAGTTACTCGCTTTAGGGTTAGAGAACAATCCAGAGTACAAGCATCCGTCGGTGCTGAATGTTTCCGCGTAGATTGGATGCGGCTTTTCTTCATCCTTGCCTCTTAACACGGATCTTAGTTTACATTATCATCTTGTTAGTGCGCAGCTTGGGTGTGTAACTCAATAGGTAGTGCAGGAAACTTATTCTTAAAACACACATGCTGGATGACGAGCTAGACTTATTCATCGTCCCGATCATTAGCTGACCCGAATGTCCGAGCTTGGTGGAGCACTTTTGAGATCAACACCAAGCCTGGACCGTTTTGGGAGAAATATGCTCCCTCGATACCTTCACTTCCCCTGGATGGTGAATTGGTATCAAAGACCAAATGAAGCGTCTTCACGATACTGAAGAATATTTCTAGTCTTTGGGACTTATAACTGTCTGTTTAGGACCACATACGGGAGATGGAATAGTGCAAGTTGGACTTAGGAAGCGCGTTGATTCAGCAAGCTTTTATTAACCGCCTAGCCGCTTGCCATGGTGCACCGCTGCGTTCTTTGGGTCGTATCCTTGAATAAAATGTCGTTTCCTCGCTAAATTTCCAAGATCCTCAGCTGTTATCCCGTTTTTGTCCCGTGGCGGTCGGTCCCTGTAGTTGTTATGCTCAGCTGTCCAGGTTTATCCCATCCCAGAGGATCTATGGTTCAGATTGGAATCGTGTTCTAATTGAGCAGACTCATCCGTGACATCAAAACTCTGATCCTTTATGCCACTTAGCCACTCGAGTAGGGGCTTATTGTTGTTTCTGTATATGCTCTCGATATGAGGAAGGGTTGTCTTCTCATGGCCAAGTAAGCAAGTGGATAAGGGTGTGGAGATATTGAAGAAACCGTCTGATTATTGGCCATTAGTATTGGACTTGTTTCAGTGCTGTAGGTAACTCTTACCTTGCAATCTGGAGTAATCCTCAAAGAGACCGTTATATCTCGTCCGCTGGGATGTCCGAATCTTCTCCTTCTGGTCTACAAGTATACCGCATCTCTGATCAAAGAATCTTGTTCTCAATCTCTATGTGTTTATTTTAGTCTTCAAGCGTAATAATCTCATTTCTTAGTCCTATAACTCTGGCTTTTGCCTGCTAAAGCGATTGGTCCTGGTTACTAAAACTTGTATCCTAAGTTAAATCAATATCTACGTTTTCATTCAAGGTAATAAGCCCTATACTTACACCTACCACTATAGCCTCTAAACTATCACTGGCACTATTAATCTCTGTTATGAACCTAGTGTTCTTAGTTGTAATAGTATGCATTTTATTATTAGTATTATTAAGGTCTACTATAAGCTTCACGGCTTAAATCTTAATTCTTCTAATTCAAGCCTTAATTCCTATACACTCCCTTTCTAATCTTAATAACTTATAATCAAATTACCTGTATACTTTAGTTGAGGGGTGAATGAAAGATACCTAAAGAGACTGGCTTGTAAGCTGCTCTGTATTAGTGCCTTCGAGGTCTTATTAGTAAGGAGTCTAGCTTGAAGTGAGTGTTGCTGGTTGCTCGTCAGTGTTAGATATCAGAACTTACCTGCTGCGTCTGGCACTGGCCATAAGACTTCATCTAACACTTTTCAGGCTGTCTTTCGCAGCTCGAGGATTTAGGTCGGTAGGTAGAAGTGACCCTCAGTGGTCAGATATACTGACCTCTTGCTTGCTATTGTTGGTTATTGGAATGGTTTAGAAGAGACAGAGAGATCTAGACCTTGATACCCCAACTTTTATGAGATTAATTAAGCCAGAGAAAACAAAGCAAATAATTGACACTGGCATCTGAAGTATAGGAAAGGTCTTGGATAGATTCTAGTAAGTTTGGGAAATTTGAGAATATCAAGACTTATCAAGATTCATCCTGCTGATTTCACTCTGGGAGCCTTTACATATAAAACCGCAATGAAGCACAGGCCCATTATCATCCCGTTTGTTTATTCTTTCTCCAAGCGGTTCCTTGGGTAACGTGTATCTAGGTACGTTCATCGCTACAGTTACCACTGATGTATGGTGTAGAGCATCGTGCCGACCCAAAAGTAGTATCCTCGCCGCGGCACACGGTGGTACACTCCCTGATACGCTGAACAGGAATCCTTACGCTACACTGCCAATTAAGGACGAGATTCCCGGGTGCAACATTTTTGGACCGCTGCCTTTAAGGCTTTCGACAGCATTCGGAGCCACGTGGAATCCTCACTCGCCGACGAGTTGGCACACAACCTCCTGTGTGCAGTAGAGGAAGAGCATAGAATCAAATAGCATGACCTATTTATAGGATAATGGACCCTTCAAGGAAGTGTGCAAACTACTCGAAGCCCGCCATTACAGCATCCCCCATTCCAAATAGTTCTTTTGCATTTAGCGCCAGTCATCCGCAACTCAAGTATTATCGCAAGGAAGCCAGCCGGTTTTCAAACTTTAATCTTCTGTCAGATATGCTTTTCTACCCTGAGACAATCTCCATTATTAACATATCTTGCTTTCGGGGTAAAACTACTTCCAATCACAAACTCAACCCATCAGTCACACAAGTCGCTTTCCAGTTCTAAGACAGACACAACAACTTCAGATACCAAGTATAGTTGGTCTTGGCCTACCTTCTCCCAACAGTTCCACATCGCAGACTTCAGCGACCAAGGTCCCAGCCAAAGAAGCGCAAAAGAGGCAGAGCGCAAGGACTCCTGATGTCCCACATCCCAAGTACGGGTCTCCTCGTCCTCAACACAAAATATCTCTTCAGAAATCCTGAGACTAGGCCTCAGAGATCGGACAAATGATGACGCGTTACTAAACACCAAAGACATGTTTCAGAGTATGCAAAAGATCAGACAAACCAAGACGTCTACAATACTTCCACGCCTCCATCACGCAGACACTCTCTAGCGCTGCAGTCATTCAACCCCCTACGTCCATCTCCTAGGTACCACCAGGCTTGTAATGTTAGACACGCTACTTCAAAGTATATATTTCGATATTCTGTTGTCTGTATCACTGTGGGTGAATCTTACTTCTCAGACATAAGCATCGCTTAGTTAGATACTTCCATCCCGATATAGTTGCATACATATTTGACACGCAGGGGCTACTCACATTTCTTGATAGGTGGTGATTCACACTGGCTCATCTCTAGGCATTTCAGATGCTTGACAATGAGCGCACGAACGCTTTTTGCCGCTTACAGTCCGCAACAGGAATCATGTTTGCCAGGTTCTTCTACTCGGAAAGAGAGACGGCAAACAAAGTCGTCTAATCTATTCTATGGCAATGAGTACTGTCTTGAAGTCAATGAAACTATCATTCTCTCACATACGGCCATACCTATTAGAGAACTCGGGATCCCGTCCGCTCTCCCAGAGATAAGCTAATAAGGGGTAGACTAGTAGTTGGGCCGGTGACGACCAGCGAATTCCTACTGTTGTATGTTTTTGCTTGTCTACAGACCAAGTTGACTTGCTTTTTGTTTTCTTTGCGGTGCGTGACAAACCACTGATATCTTGAGAGCCTCCCGGTGGACAATATTTTACTCCGACTACCAGAAGCAAGACACGCAGTGACGGACCTCCTTGCTCAGGGGCCCAATTACCTAGACAGTAGAGAATATTACTGCCTAGTTTCTTAAATTACTCATTACTCTCGTCTTCTCTTCTTGATCTTGAAATCTCTCCATTTGATCACGTATATAAAGGGAATTGAGCCTGACCCTCTTCAATCCAGAAGTATATGAGGAGACCCACGTTTTCAACTTTCGAGACTTGAGGGGAAACAGGCCGGGGTTGTTTCCAGAATAAAGTGTTGAAACACGGTTCTATTCTGGTTTGGATGATCTGCTGCAACATAGATCTGCTGAGATGGGTCTACTCTAACGTGATCGGCGGTGACATGGTTTGTTGGAACATAGATCAGCCGTAACGTGGATCTACTGTAACATGGACCCGAGATAGCCATGAATTTTGAAACAAAGGCATTAAAATGGTTAGAATGGTTTTCTTTGCTAAGATTCTGGTTGATCCCGGAACATGGCATAGCCCGAGTTGAAGAACTTTAATGTGACATCTTCATACACCACTTGAAACTGCCTGTAACTAAACTGAACTAAATGCTCATAAGGTTATCAATGTGTAGATGAGCATATTTACAGACAAATGCTAAGCATTGTCCCGTTAGAAACCCTAGGCTTTGGCCAAAGGCAGAGATTGTTCCAAGATATCCAAGTTGAAAGACTGGAGGTAAGAGACTAATCATGTCACACAATAATTAAACTATACGTCAATCCCTATCTATAGGCATAGTTCTGCCTCGTAAGTTCGTAGAAACATCTTGCATCACCAAATATGATAATGCCATATGTCGGTCACTATTGCAGACGGAATGAACTCCAGGAGCTAAACGTAATCGTATTCAAACAGCTCAGCTAACTATTTACAGGGTGTATAGTAAAAGGCATATACAAAAAGACCATCACCTTCCATTAAGATGCTACGGGGCATCCATAAGGCGCGAGAGAATAAGAGGACGAGCATCATGAACCTGAATCAGGCTCATTCTAGGACCGAGGCACTTAGCAAGTAGCAGCCTTGGAAGGCTCGCACTCGCCACCAGACTTGTCGCAACCCTTGTAACCCTGGCACTGGGTCTTGGGGAAGCAGTTGTTAGAGTAAGTAGCCTTGTCACCGAGGTTGGTGTTGATGCCAATGAGCTCACCACCGTTGACGGCGGTGACACCCTCCATGTGGACGGATCGCTTGCAAGTCTTGTTGCCCTTGCAGTTACCGCAAGATCGGTAGACCTTGCCGTAGTCGTTGGCGTCTGTGAGGAAGAGTTAGCCTTGGCTGGATCGGTATCCAAGTGTAGTGTTAACGTACAGAAGTTAACAATGTTAACGTGACCGCAACCGTTGTGCTGGATGACCTTGTCGGCGGCCTTGTAAGCACCACCGCCGATGATGTTGGCAGTGCCCTTGCCCTTCAGGGTGATGGCATCCTCGCAAACATCCTCGAACCAGGCGAACTCGATGTTGCAAGCGCCGAGGCAGTGAATACCCTCCTTCTGGTTGGCACCAATGATGACATTGCGGAGGGTAGCACCATCCTCGAGGACGAAAACGGCGTCCTTCTCACCTAAGCAGCGGGTTAGTCGTCTGTCTATGAACTCAAGTAGCAACTGCGGAGTTACTTACCACCCTCACTCTGGCCGCTGCACTTCACACCACGATCGTAGCGGTTCCACTTGGCGTCGAAGACTTGGCCCTTCTTGATGTACTGAGGAGCCTTGAGAGACTTGGTGCCAGTGGCCTTGGGAACACCACCGGTGTAGCCAAGGCAAGCCATAGCCGAGGGAACGGCGGCGAGGAAAGCGATGATGCTGGGAGCGTGCATTTTGATTGATTTGTTGTGTTGAAGTGGGAAGATAGTCCTGGTTGGTTGGTTTGAATGAATGGAATACCGGTCAACGGTGATTAGTAAATGTAGAAAATAGTAAAGAATGAATGTTCAAGTTATAAAAGTGAATGAAGATGCTGAGAAGGAAAGATATAATTTCGTAAGGACGTTGTGGTCCTTATATACCATCTCTCAGACTGTCGCTATCCCATAACAATGGCATCCCATCTTGGACAGGGTGCTTGGGGCACGCAGATGTTTGCTGGACTGTCAGCTTCGCCTGAACAAGGTTAATTAAGATAAGGAGCAGTTTCAGGAAGAGTGCGGGCCAAATATTTCCTCCATTGATGAGGTGAGGCTAGCTGAGATCCTTGTCACTCAGATCCACACTCACGCTTTCAACGCTTACTTTGGTTAAGGTCCTTGAAACTCCGGATACTCTAACTGGGTCTAGACTAATGGAAGCCACCTGGTATCTAACAAACCTACGAGGTGCTAGGCCAAAACAGACTAGCTCGGATATACTAACCAAACTGCTCACCTGAACCATTCTCTTGGAACATGCTACCCCTGAGGAACCAAGCTAAGCGAGGCTAGCTCAACGGACGGAGACTTGGTGACAGACATGGCAGCTTGAATTGGGTCGGCTCCTTCATAATGCAGGGATACATCGTAATGTCCGAACGTCTAGGACCCAGGTGCATGCTTTTGGAATGTCTTGACCGACGGTAGATACCGAGTCAATCTTGATCCATGCTACTGATTATTCGAATCACCCAAGATGTGCGGTGGCTTGCGGTGTATTTTTTATGGTTCGAAGATTCAAGTATGAGCAATATAGAATCATTAATATATACTTTGGTTTCTCTGCAATCCATCTTCGACATGCTTCTGCTTCCTTTGTATGAATACGGCAAGTGTCGTGTTTCCAATGCAGGATGACCTATACCAATATTCTACCCTAAAACAGACGATATTGATTTTCAAGCTTAATACTCTAATTCGTGGTGAATTATCCATACCATGAACCATGCCAGGGATCCTTTACCCATGTTGCATGGCTTGTTCCGATTAGACACAATGGAGTGGCATGACCATCTCCGCTTGGCATGTCAGGGGCATGGTAATTAGGAAGGTTTCTCGCTTGTCGATGATGGAACAAGGCGTTAACTCTAATCTAGCCTAGGATGCCAATTTGAACCCTTGTCGGTCACAAATTCTTTCTGCGACAGGGCTGCAAGTTCAGTCGAAGACATATCAATCGAAACGTTCTCGGAGCCACTATCAGAGCACTCACCTTGGACGTCAGTATGCTCCAGTTTAATAATGCTATGATCCCAAAATCAAGCTTGAAATCATAAGAAGAATACTTTCTAGATAAGTTTGCCGAGTTCATCAATATCACACCTTCTGGGGTTCGACCCTCTCATTTGGATGCGCTCCAGTTAGACTTTGCATTTCGTCTCACAGTCTAGATACTTTAGGTAGTACCAAGGAAAGCAACTGCATTATAATATATTACACTTTTCTACGGATACGGCCCGTTGTAAGATATTACCATGGCAGCTCCCTCGAAGGATCTCCGCCTCGCTATGTAGTACCGCCGGCTTGGCCGAGCGACACACGGCTGTTAACCAATTGGATAACGTACGAATTCGTTGGGGAGCAAGAGAAGAGGACCCTCTTTGGCAGGAAATTTCTGAAGCTGTTGCTAATAGACACTAAATCCATCATAAAATAAGGGCTAATAAGTATTATTAGAATTACTCGATGTGGCAGGATGAGCCACTGTATCCTGAACTAAGAAGCGAGTCACATCTTCTCTCTAGCCTAGAGGACGCAAATTACAGCGAAGAACCACAATACATATTGTCTGATATTGTCTTTGTGTAGGTGAATGATAAGGGGAGTACCTCAGTAGATGATATAGCAGCCGTGGTGAGAAGGATATACGTCTTGGGAGGCAAGGTTCTGGGAATAGCGACAGCAAATAGTAGGTCATATACCCGACTATAGATACACGAGACTCAAGCGTTTAGATGTCTTATTGTATTTTCCATTTTTGAGTTTTAGGGTAGTCAGTCTTAATTCCGCATACCGCCTCCATACTACGTGTCCTTGGTCGGTGCTTTAGGCGAATACCATCACACTAAATTGGTGCCGCGATTGCGCGAAGATCAATCTGAAAAGTCAATCTCTATTGGAAGTTTAAGCGGACAAAAGCTAATATTGACCCTATTTTGACTCGCTTTGCTTGGCTGGCTTGAATGGTTAAGCACTTGTTGTTGGTTAAATCCTCACTTGTAGTATGAAGCGCTTCTATCGTAGTTGTTGGCGTCTGATATGAATGATGAAGGGGGGTAAAATAAAGGCTAACTTACCTGTTAAAGCTGCTGCTTGTAACCTAGTTACCGCAAACACATAAAATATGCTGTCTAGTTTCATATTCAAGTCGATACCAACCCGTGTGGTGCAGTAGCTGTCAGGACCTGTTCTGTTGTAGTCTGATAGCTGACGCTTATCAGAATGAGGGGAAGTACGCGATGATCAAGGTCAAGTACGCCTCGGGATTATTGATCATCCGTCAAAGTGCAGCGTGCAAAACATGCGGGCGCGTAACTGGTAGCTTATAAGGTAGCAGGAAGATATCTAGGTACTCAGCACGACTTCCTGCTTAGGTATTCTACAGTATGGCACCACTCGAAATACCGAAAAGTTCCAACAAGAACGGTCAATTCATAGTGTACGTCTCGCGTTTCTTACTTGAAAGACTTGAAAGAAACCGTGATCTTGAACATCAACCCTTTGCATAGAAGATGATGAAGCCTACTATCTGGGCTAAAAATAGAAAGCCAATAAGGCGGCAGCAAGCTTGTCGTGTCCCACATTTCGGGTGACCCACAAATCGATGCTTTTGAATGTACCGAGTACTTGTGACCGAATTCTGGATTCTGCACAAGATGCTGGATAAAATATTGCATAACTCTTATAACATAACGTCATTCACTTCTTTGTGGGTGGGCAACCGCATCAGAATTCTCCCATGAAGTCAAGGAGCAACAGGGTGATAATTCTCTGAATTGCAGTGACTAACGTTAGCGAGTCAGACTCTCGAAAGCTCGAAGGCACGCGATTCGACGCGACGCGTGAAGTAGTTGCACAAAGGAGTACATGTTCTAACTTTGGCACGCGTGTCTCAACCGGCTTCGTCTCGAGTTGACCACGACCGCAGGAACTTGGCTTGCAGCGAGTAATCCAATCTCGAGAAAATAGTGCAGCAAATAGCCTCGTCGCGCGTGAGATCCATTCGAGTTTACATTTGACATACCCGACGCGACAGAATATGCGACAACACCACGCCGAAGACGAGATCTCAGCTATCCTTACCATGACAATCCCGAAGAACCCTGACGATCTCCTCAAGCCTGAAGAGTCCGTTACGTGGACACCGCCCGAGACAATACCCGAGCCTCGCGCACTGCTGGAGACAGTGTGGGATACAAGAAACCTAAGCATTGAGACTGTCCAACATCGTCTGGAGGATCGTCCAGGTGCAGCGATGGATGCCTACCTTGAGAACTCCAGCTGATATGGCAAGGCAGTGCCATTTCTCTCGGTCATTCGTTTACGTCCGAGGATTGACATGTAGTCTTAAACGATAAAGATACCGACGGTGCTCGCTAGTTCATGCCATCACTAAACGTTTTGGCCTCTACAATAAACTCCAACCGTTCGCGAAGCTGTCAAGACAACACTATTATCGATAAGGCTATTCGCTGACATCACCCAACGCGAAACCACATGAGCCTCCCAAGTCTTGAATCAATGAAATCCAGTCCCGACCTGAGATAAAAGGTCATCCAGATCACCCAGGCAATGCTCAGATACCCTGCAAGTTACTTCTGATGCAATTGCCATTCTACTACCTACCTAGGTAAGTAGATATGCTCAATACTGACTCGTCCCGGTCCTTCCAGTCCCCATAAGTTCTACTCAGGTAGTACTCCAGTCCCTCCTCGATCGATCGTCCATGCCCAAAGCCGATAACCCATACGCGAAACCTCAGCGCTACAATCATACCATTTGCTACACGGAACTCTCCCCAAGCCGAATACAATCGCTTTCGACATAACAATATGTTCTACAAACTTTCATCATGGAGACAGACTCCATGCTGATATGAAACCGTGGTGAGCAAGATTACCTATGGTAGTCGCACTCTCGATATACGATGACACTGCCAACGCCCCGCGAAACTGATACTGTCCGACGCCGCCAGAAGGACTAGAATTGAGTACTTTAACTCGCAGACCTCTCGCATGTCGTGTATGCCACGCAAAGCACTGACTGGGAAGATCTCGTGTCCCTGGAGATGCAGCAGATGTACTCCTCGGCCCTGAGATTAAGACATGATCGACTTCTCCACGCGCGACAGGTCAAAGAAACGGCACGACCGACTCAGCTTCTGACAGTACGGCCACTGCTCGAATGTGATCCTATTGGCTCATAGTTCTTGCTGTCTTTCCAGTCCATCACCGGTGATTAAGGTCTTGACCGCCAAATCGATGCTCTGTACGAACAAGTCCACATCCTCTGACGGACACATGAAAAAGGATGATGCTACACAATCACACAATTGTTCTCTACCGCGCGAACTAGCTCAACCAACCCCCAGCGCCGCGTTGCCGCGTACCGTCTCGAGCATCAACCACAACAGCCGCCCCAACGTGTTCTTCTTCACGAACCCCAAGCGTACAGTCTGGCGCTCAGATGTTTATCCCCAGTGATTTCCATGTGCTCGCAGTCAGCCATGTTGCTATATCCCGACCGCGGTCGAGCCTCTTTCGGTAGCTTCTCTAGACCAACGTGCCGTCACGCCAGTAAATATACATAATACGTGAGATATTGGATAAGGCGCACAACCAGATCTCGTCATCGCCATTTTCCCTTTGGCCTGTCAAATATACGCCCGACAGTGACTCACATCGTAACAAGTATCACCGCTGCTTGCTGATTCTATATGTACACCGGGGGCATTTGCATTACGCCCAGCCCACAAGCCTCTTGCTCTTCCTTCAGTGGCATTTTAGAAGTGTAATTTGGTGATAATTGTAAAAGAACTTGCTATATGCAGTTAGATGGTAAAATGCTAGTATCAGTTCGGACCCAGACAACTTCAACATAAGCAATTCGGTCTATCACTAAAGGAATAGCAAAAACCCAGGATATCTCTACACGGTCGGCTTAGATACAAGATTGGAGGAAAAACCTCTTGGCGGCCACAAAACCTCCATCTTGACTTGACTTCACTCGAGCAGTATCGGCATGCTCTCGAGTTAACCCATACCACCTCCTCATTACAGGATATCCTCTTGACCAGGGAGTAATTCCCCATCAGTGACAGCGTAACCATGAGCACGGACAAGATGGCCAATGATAGGTACATGCCTGTCGATCCACGGGAATACCTCCTTAGCACCAGGTTTAGATCGCCAGTCGCGCATCAGCTCACCAAGCAAAGCACCTGCGCTCACGGTATGTACACCAGCCTTTGCCATGCGGTCATTCGAGGCATGACGGACTACGTCCGATGTAGTCCCAGACGCTTCGATATTGGCCCAGACTGAGAAGCCTGCCTCGCGGAGCGAAAGAGCCAAGAAGGTGGTGCAAACATCTGTCATAATACCTGCTATAATTATCTGTGACTTATTTGTCGCTTGGACTGCGTGGCGAAAGTCTGCGTTGTCCCACGAGTTGACTTCTCCCTGCCTTTGTATAAAGCTGGCATTTGGATGCATTTCTCTAATCTCCTGCAGGAGAGGACCATTGGGGCCTGATGTTTGTCAGTTTAGGTTGTTTTGCTATGGATATACGTGCACCCAGTCCTACCTGAGTCGGCCGACGTGGTCATCACCACAGGGAGGCCGAAGAGCTCTGCCAAAGCAGCATGCGCAATTGCTTGTTGGCGATAGACTGTGGGATCGAAATCTCTCACCAGTTGGTACAAGCCTTCCTGGATATCCACAACCAGAAGAGCCTAAAATGAAGTGTTATTGTTACTCAAAGCATTCAATATGCTTTGAATGAGACTTACAGCATCATTCTTATCAAGCCGCTCGTAAGTGAAATCCGAGTTGTTTGCGAGAGCAATTGTGGAAAAGAAGCTCATCGAAATGAGAGATGAGAACTTCATTTTGTTGCAGTGGTTTGTTCAAATCTGAGGATTGCTTGCTGACTTGTGGGATTTCTGTATTGCGCTTGTCAGTCTGTGATAGACTCCAGTTGGATATTCCAGTGCCTTTTTATATAACAATCCTGCAGCACCAGCATAGAGAATGGTTACTCGGAGGCCATCTTCCCATCTTGGTTGAATCCAGCGCTCGGGTAGTTTATAGTAGGTGAATAATCAGCTTGATCATTCTGGATGCACAGGCGGATATTGCGTCCGACTGTACTTTGACGCTGATACGCTGTCCACACAAGAGCCTCACCCAAGTCCTATGCCTCTTAGCAAGGGCAACTAATATGAGATAAGTAAGAACATAAGCAGTCTCTGACAGACCACATCTGATAATGTCAGGCTACATAGTTCCTGTGTCAAGTAGTCTGCCTGCATCTCCCAGGAAGCCTAAGATACCACTGGAACCCACTACTCAGACAAAAGCGTCACTTAGTAAGGCTGACAAAGTAGCTGTCAGAAGTTAGGAATCATTATAGTCGCAATTGCGCCACGTTACTCCACAGATAGCTAGCGTAAAGTACTGTCAGTAATGTCTAATCGTTTTGTACAGGTGCCGCTGATCTCGATGCCAGGATTTGGTAAAGCGACAGCTCTGCGTGTTGACCTTGAAGGCTGGGAGCTATTTTGGTGACTATCTCATGAATACATATGCTCCTGTCACTTAACACTCCAAGGAATTATCAGATGTATTTTTTGCTTAAACTTATTAGCCTACTTACTTAGAAAACACACCGTAACAGAATCATTCATAATGCAATCCCAGTCAGTGTTGATAAACTATTTTAGCCTTGAACACGTAGGAATCCCTTGGCAGAAGCGGTGCAATATCTTGATAGCACGTCCTCGGAGGGAGACACCGACGTTCTCATTGTGGATGTTGATTGGGACTTGTCGATCATGGTCTTGAAAGGTAGAATCTATGTCCTCTACCGGAACTTTCATAATGGAAGTGGCAGCACGTGGTAAACGTTTTTAACGCGACCGTATGAGAAGTCAGGCAACAAGCTCTGAGTACAAGCACTAACTATGGAATGACAGCTGTGGTATACCGAGAAACTGCACTAGCTCCTCATCAAGGCTTGAAAGGGCCACATCAGGTTTGGTACAAGGTTTTTGATGTGGACATGGAAGGGTGACAAACGCAGAACGGGTTGCCAACCCGGGGGTGGAACTATCTCCTCAGGCGTTAGTTCAAATATATGTAGCCACGTATTCGATGAAGAGTCTTGTGTCAAGGGACGGGTTTTTGGGGTAGAAATATCGCCTGGAACAGCAAGTGTTGTTTTATAGAGGGATTGAAAGAGCAACTTTGACGCTTAGATCCTCGATAGAATAACTACCGTACGACATTACTAAATCTAGGAAGTTGAGTTTAATGTTTTTAAGATTGACAGATCCTAGGTTAACTGGGATTCCTAATGGATCATAGGAATGGTGGCGTGGGAAGTCTGTGGTTTCGGCCGGTTGCAGGCAAATTAACAGGATCTCCATTCTCCGCCAGCCCATCGGCACGCAAGAGCGTATTCGTGCACAGTAAAGTGATTCAAATAGGTTACGGAATGTATCATGAACTTAAACCTAGATGCATAAGGGTATATAAAACAGCACTCAAATGTAAGTCTCAAACACCGTCATACCTCTTCACCCTGCCACAATATAATGCTCATCACTTAGCACTTATAATGTCGAAAGAAAATACTATCACGGTCGTGAATCATTCTGGAGCTATGAAAAAGTACGCCCTATTCAGCAAGCCACCCATGGTCGCTGGACGAGTCGAGGGCCAGATCTGGCCCAGCGTCTTGGACATTGGTTTAGCCCGCCAAGAGTCGTCGACCACTTTCACCATGCGCGAGCAGTATTATGCTGTCATTGGAAGCTTTCAAGGCCATCAATACCCCGGCAGCAATGTGTATTTGATAGACAATCGCCCGGTTGAGCTTGGTGCTGTAAAGGATGATGGAAAGGTTATTCTGGGCACTGCTCTCGATGTAGTTGTTGTCGACGACAAGCTTCAGTTTGGCGAAAAGCATTTACCTGACAGTAGCAGCTACGGTGCCTTCACAGTACAGACTGGAAAGGACTTGAGCTTACAGGAGAGTATTAAGCGTAAGTGTCCGATTAGTCTATTATGTCCACAACTAATTTATCATCACGACAAAGGATCTTACGTCCTTGGTCTTGGGGGTAGCAACTCTGATAAAAGCCTGAGTGGTCCTATTGCAACTTTTATCCCCGAGCCCGGAGCTCAGTACCAGATTCGTCCAACCAAGACCTGCTGCATAACAACCGGAGACTTCAAAAAAGGTGCCCTCGTCGATATAACCAAGACCGGGGTTACCTACGTCGACTTTGACACATCTCCCTCCCAAGATGTTGTCATTATTCATGACCGTAACGGACAGTTCATTATACAACATTAGCAAAGTTCATTGAGGTTATGAATTGTTACTTGGTATTACCTCGGCGATCAAATATATAGCTACATACCTATCAATTCGAAGCGGGCAGGTTACAAACCACTACGATTATTCTCATCCCACCTATTGCCAAATACGAGCAAAGGGCACTTGTTTTAGCACAACAATGATTATGTAAACTGACCCGAGATCTACTGGCATTGCGTGAGGCTATATTCCTTATGAACCCTGGAAACGCCGGTGATTGCTACTATATTCTAAGTAGACATTTAGACAAGACTATTTACCCAATGCGAGGACTAACCGATGCTATCCCAAAACGCCCAGTCAACATCTGCAAACTCAAACCCAAATGGCTCCAAGTTATTCAGATCAAGTTGACTCTGCCAAGTGTCAGGTGAAGAGCCTGCCTGCCCGCTCTTCGTCCCAGTATCTCCAACGCAAGCGGCGCTGTTTTCGAGCTCTGCTATGAGTTTCTCCAACTTGGACACAAAATCAGGCTTTCTAATTGAATTCAGTTCTGGTTTCTGCTGACATTCATACCACGTTGCGACGACCGATTTGGCGGCGTGAGAATTTCTTCTGTCATCAACCAGATCAGAAAGGTGGCCCGCGACGGCATATAATTCTGCAAGTAACGACCATGCTTTTTTTACCAGGTGCACATCTTCCAAGTCTGACATGTCAACTAATACACCAATGACTGGTCATGAGTTAGTCATGTTCAACTTCGGGACTTTGATCGAGATATGAGCTACCCACAAGCATGCCAGACAAAAGATGTTTCTGTAAGCCAAGTAAACGGCCTGAGCAAAGGATTGGAGTGTGAGGCAATGATGTATTTTAACGCCTGAATGCAAGTGTTGAAATGATCAGTGTGGGATTTGTCCTCTATTTGCTCAGACCGCATTCTAGACTCATGGAGCTTTCGCAACCGCAAAACGTTGATCACAGCCCTCGCTGAGATTTGCAACAGCATGTCGAGGGGCTTGATAGGATCACAGTACTGTATAAAGGCTTTGTTCAGCCCTGATTCAAGGTTGTCGATCATGGTATCCGCTAGAGGGCCAAGTACGGAATTGACTGCCACTTGCTGTCGGCTTGACTGATTGATTCGAAAACTTCGCTGGTTTTTCATAATCCAGTAAGTGAACAAGGTATAGGAGAGGCTTGTTAGCCCAGGTCGCTCTCGGGGTTGTTTATTTGGCGATTGTTTGAGATCATGGTCTTCAATATTGAGAGGAAGTTCGACGTCCCAACCAGCCGTAAAAGACAAGGGCGTCACGCCATTCTTCAAACTGAGTACCAGATCGAGATGTTGTAGTTGCCACCATAATCTGCGGCGTTCCTCTGTTTCGCTGGGCGATAAACCCAAGACTGTTCCGTCGCGATGAAGACCTAATTGTTCTGCACTTCGAGAAACTAGACCCATCAATGACCAGAGACTGCGAGATGTCAAGCCGTCGACATTTGCTTTCTGAATAAACCACGGGTTAATACAGGACAGAGAGAGAATCGCCCCTTGGTTCCACTCACAATGTACAAACACAATGCCTTTATTGTTGAAAGATCATCAACTGCCAGCAGATTGATTCTAGAAAAAGCCAGATCACAATGGCGGCGACATTCACTTAAGAGAGAGGCTTTCGATTGATCAAAGCTCGTGATAGCCTCTTGGTTAGACAGACTTACCACACCGAACATACAGGTTGATAGAATCAAGGCACGATCGCTATGGTCAAGTATGTTCCATGTCTCTGGATCAGACAGAGCCTTTTTGAGGTAGCAAAGAGTCCACTCAAAGCTGATCTTTATAATAGGCTCAACTCTCTCCAAGAAAATGTCCCATAACTTGATAGCATCTTCTGCAGGTATAGGACAGGCTGCTAGTGTCTCTGGAGACGAACTATTATCTTTCCATGGGAAGCCCTGGAATGCATGGAGGAGGTATTTTCCTGGGGATAGTGCCGAACCTCGAGGGTCGGAAGAATTGTCTTGTGGCTTGGTGCCTCTGTAAAGGCGGGTTGTATCAATCCATGTCCGCCATCCTTCTCTATAAAAAATATGAGCAGAGATTTTATACATGGGTCTTGAAGTAATAAAAACCAAGTTTGACTTACGATTCGTGGTAGATAGACCGACCCTCTTCTTGTACGATAATGGGGATCTCTGTATTACTACGAGGCGTCCCAGAGTTTGTTGCGATGATTGCATTCTGAGGGTTCTCTAGGCGATGAGATGATGGATCACCCCCAAGAGATCTTACAATCTCTTCAAGTTTCCTGATCCGTTCGAAGGGGGAAAGATCAGGATACATACAATGGTCGTGCTTACGGCGTTTGCATTTTGAACACGGTGGCTCTGCTCTGTCGCACCGCACTTTACGCTTAGCACATGGTTCACAAGCTTGTGTCCTCATTGTTGGAGAAATCGTACGTATCCGATGTGTAGATTGTGGAGTACAGTGATGTAGAATGGTCGTTGGTGTTCAGCTTCTTGATCAATGACGCTGTTGCAATATCAAAGCTCGGGGTCCCCGCGAGAATTTTGGTGCCATGATGGTATAGCTCGGTCTCGGTACCGAGTCCGAGATCTGACTTCTGTCACTTGATTGGATAAAGTCAAGGATGGAAGAAATCGAGGGGTTTTGGATGTAAATTAATTAATATATATTTTCAGTATTTATACCCATAGATCATGCCATGAAATTTTGATCAGAGTAACTACCAAGCTTGTCTCTGAGTTTGATTCGCAATCCTGTTACAAATCCCTGTCACTCTCTATCTGATCAGCCATCAGCCAACAACCTGTTGCTAGATAACGATAACTTTGCCTCTTAGGTCCAACTTCGCTCTACATCAATTTCTGCAAATGAGCGAGAAGGATTCCAGAGATGGAGCTGTTCGAACGTCCAACTCTATCCGACACCGGCATGGATCAACAGACGCAAATCCCGCTGGACGATCAAAAGACATATCCTTCAAAGAAGATAGTCTTGCCAACCATGTTAGCTCTATTTTTGATATTTTTCCTCGTTGCATTGGTAAATCATTCTCTGTCCAATCTTGAAACTGCGAAGCATACTGATTTTAAACTCCAGGATCGAACAATCATTGGCACAGCTATACCAACCATCTCTGCCGATTTTGACAGTTTCGGCGACATTGCGTGGTACGAGTCCGCATTCTTGCTTCCTCTCTGTGTATTACAGTTGTCTTTCGGCCTTGTTTTCAAATATTATTCTACAAAATGGCTTCTCTTTGCTTTGACAGCAATCTTCGAGATAGGTTCTATCATCTGCGCATCAGCCCCGACATCCAACGCCTTGATTGTGGGAAGGGCTATCACTGGCATCGGTGGTGCTGGTATAGGCTCATGTGTTTTTATTTACATCACCTTGCTTTTTCCTCTGCGAGAGAGGCCAAAGTATCTTGGATCGCTGGGCTCTGCCTTTGGTGTTGCGTCGACATTGGGACCAATTCTTGGGGGCTATCTAACTTCCATCACCTGGCGCTGGTGTTTCTGGATCAACGTCCCTATAGGAGGAGTTTCTTTGGCGCTGCTCTTCTTGCTGGCGCCCAATAGGCCTTCACCCACGAAAGCAGCTGAGACCTGGGGTCAAAGATTTCTCGACCTTGATCCTCTAGGTTTCCTCCTGATTGCATCAGCTATCGTCAGCCTTCTCTTCTTTCTGGAGCTTGGTGGGGAGAGCCGGAAGTGGCTAGAAGGACGCATTATAGCTCTCTCTGTCGGTTTTGGAGTCTTGCTGCTGGCTTTTGCCGCTCATCAAGCCTGGCGAAAGGAAAAGGCAACAATACCTCCAAGCATCTTATTCCAACGTACGGTACTGTCTGCTTGCCTGGTTGGCTTTTGCATCGGCTCAGTATTGGTGATATACGCCTTTTATCTGCCTACTTGTTACTATCACTGGATATTACAACCCATTTACTATTGCCGGAAGTGCCATTCTACTCATCGGTGCCGCTCTTATCACAACATGGACAGCAGATGTCTGCAAAGCCAGATGGATTGGGTATCAGGTAAGATTCATGCCGCAAATTTTGTTTGCGTACTAACTATGGGGCCCAGATTCTTACAGGAACAGGCTTAGGTTTGGCACTTCAACAACCAGTTATCGCAGTACAGACTGTGCTTCCAGAGAGCGACAGCCCTGTTGGTTTGTCGTTACTGAACTTCTGCAGTTTTCTTGGAGGAACGGTGTTCGTCACAGTGTCGCAAACTTTGCTCGAAGGGCAACTGAAGAACAAACTTGCGGGATTGCTTCCTGATGTTGACGTTCGGACTCTTACAAGTAGTGGAGCTACAAGCCCCAAGGCTGTTGTGTCATCTGACAAAGTGGAACTTGTTTTGGAGGCATACAATGACTCTATCAAGTCAATTTGGTATCTCTGTTTAGGCATGGCCGGCGTTGCTCTGATTGCCTCGTTTGGCTTGGAGTGGAAGAAAGTAAAAGGGATACAAAAGGGGCCATCCCGAAATCATGAATGAGAATCTGTATCTAGATAGTTAGCTTATCAAATGTTGAGGGGGACTAGTTGTGAGCATAGAAATGCAGAACTAAGAGGGTATTCTGATGGAGTGTTCAACTCGTCATACAATGGAATTAAAAGTCGATTTCCAATGGAGATTAAAATTATGGAAAGTGCAATAAACAAAGACTTTGTGCTTTCTAGTAGATTTTCATTCCCACTGCAGCTCTTCTTACTCATCCCCATGTGTGGGAGCTTTAGAATAGAGCACCTCGCCGTCCTTCTTGAAGCCAGCAATCACATCATGACCTTGGTCGCTGACAAGCCACTTAACAAAATCAGACTCCTCCTTGCTGTTGGGAGCGTTTTCTCCAACGAGTGCGGTAGCGGGATTAAGCAGAGAGTCGTCAGCTTTATCGCTGCCAGCTTTGTAGATTACGGTCTGATTACGCAGCTCTGCATCAAGGGAGAGGATGGTGCCGCGGTCGGTGATGGTGTATTCTTTGAGTAGAATTGCGGCTGTAAGAGCCTGAAATGGGAAGGCAATGTACTGGTGATACCAGGTTGAGTAGGCGGTGGCCCAAGGAACCTGTAGTACATGGAGATCAGCAGTGCCAGGGAAGAGGGGCGTCGGTATTGGTACCTGTCCGATGCCAGTCCATAGCAGGGTCTCCTTGATGTTGGTAGCAGACTTGTCGTATCGACTCAAAAACCGAACGGGTGGCTCAGTTGGGCCTCCCTCAGTAGCCTCGTGAAGGTTGGCGAAGATGGTGGAAATGTCGTCTGACTTGGAAATGTTGGCCGGGCTCGATTTGGGCCCGACAAGGAGAAGGTGGTCACGGAAAGCGTAATAGCTAGGATCTTTTGCAATGCCCTGCTTTATGGCAATCTGCTCGGCCGCCTCGTTGTACGTAATGGCGACGTCGGCATCGCCAGTTATAAGGTACTGAATGCTGTAGTAGGTGTCACTCTTGACCCAAGCGACCTGGAAGGGCTTTGCGCCGTCTGCCACGCGGTCCTTGATGTAGGCGTTGGCAAGCTCTGGTTCATGTTAGCTAACAAAGGTTGTACTCAACCAAATGTCGTCTTCATCCTCACAGAAGACCAGCATCTTCATATGGCCTCACTAAAATTTACTCATTTGATGGTTGATAGATGATTGTTCTTCAAGCTCTCGGCTGGTTTCATGCCTACCAGTAACACATAGCCACTGTGAGTAGAGCTTCATCTGAAGTCGGATGGGGTTACAGTTAAAACTATTGGTCAGAACTGGTTCTTTTTGAAGTTCATGTATTAACTCTAATATATATTCATAAGCAGGCTTTGCAATTCATCGTCCAAACAATAACATGTTGACCAAACAAATAATGTTGTATATTCAGCAAAGTATAACAATCTAAGAGCTATCAAGTTCCCCAAAGCGGAGCCTCTTTATACTACTAGAGAAAATGTCTATCTTGTTATAGAAGACGTTTACAGAAGGGCAAAGGCACCAACAACAGCCAGGAGACCGGCAGGGACAACCTGAGCGGCACCAGCGGTAACGACAGGAGGATTAGAGCCGGTAGGAGTAGAAACGGGAGGGTTGTAAGCAGGCCCAGTAGGGTTGCCTCCGGGAGCAGTAGGTTGACCAGCAGGACCAGTAGGGTTGCCGCCAGGAGCAGTAGGGTGACCAGCAGGACCAGTGGCAGGAACGGTAGAGTAACCAGTAGCAGCGGCAGAGCAAGCAGTGGGAGTGACGAAAGAGCCGCTCTCCCAGGGGTTGTAGCCAAGGCATTCGGCATACTGAGCGGCGCAGAAAGCCATGTTAGCGCCCTGGCCACCACGGCACTTATCGTAGGCATCAGAGCAGTCCTCAGCACAGGACTTGGCCATGGTGGGAGAAGGAGGCTGAGGGCCGACAGGCTTAGTAGTGGTAAAGTAGCAGTCGGTGACAGTGATGGTGCCGGGGGCAGTCACAGGAACGGTCTTGTTACCGTAGGTGAGTGTGGTAGGCTCGGGGCAGTAGGTGGTGACCTTGGTCACGACCTCGGTGGTGTAGACTGGCTTGGTAGGCTTGGTAGGCTTGGGCTTCTCAACACAGGCGGTAGGTGTGACAAAAGAGCCGCTGTCCCAGGGGTTGTAGCCAAGGCAGTCAGCGAACTGAGCAGCGCAGAAAGCCATGTTGGCACCCTGAGCACCGCGGCACTTGTTGTACTTGTCGTAGCATGTCTCGGCGCAGTCGTCCTTGGGGGGAGCGTAGCCGGTAGCGGTGGGCTTGCTGGGCTTGCTGATGGTGCAAGGGCAGTCAGTGATGGTCAGGGTAGTGGCCTCAGTGACAGTGTAGGTCTTGTCGCCGTAGGTGAGAGTGGTAGCGGCAGGGCAGTAGGTGGTAAGGGCGGTAACGACCTCGGTGGTGTAGACGGTTCCGTTGGAGGGAGCCTTGTAAGGAGAGGCCTGCGCAGCGCCCATGATGAGGCTGGCAACGGCAGCTTTCTGAATGAAACCCATGTTGACTTTTGGTGTGTTGGTGCTTGTCCCAAGTATTGAACGAGTGTATGATCGGGCGAGCGAGTGTGCTGTTAAAACGAGTGTAGTTGTCGAGTCTGGGAGGAGGAAAGGCCAAGATTGGAGGACAGCGAAGACTTTTATAATGCTGGTTCAGCTGAGTCTAAGTTGGCAAGTAAACCTTGTTCCACATTGACTGTGATCCCGATCGATTCATGTGAAAAGGGAACAAAAACTCGTGTTGCGCTAATGAATGGTTATGCTATAATACGAAAGGGCAATTTACTGAGACACGAAATTGGAGCTGCTTTATGGGTCCTGCTCCAATGTTGGGTCAATGCAGACATTGCAGAGGTCTCCATTCATCAGCTAGACGATAAACTTTGGCTGTGATTGGGGGATGCTATACGAGGAATGGCCATCTTTCTCCTCGAGACCTCGACCAAGTTGGTACAGTACCTGCGCTAGTACCCCTTACTAGGGCTATTTTCTCCCATTCCGGAGACCGACCTAGCTGGTTATCTCGGATCGTCGCTTAGGGTATGATCGGCAAGCCCGAGCAACTGCTCGGGGGGGTTAGTTTTCCCGAGCTTTATTATATAAATAGGCTTAAAGTCTTACCTTTCTATTCTAAAAACCGTTTTTAGGGCGTTTTTAGGCATAAAGTATAGATAAGTAAGACTTCCTTCTTTATATAAGCCTACTTAAGAGGGAGGATATACCTAACTAATAGGGGGGTCTATAAGTTATTATATAAAGG
>JAJJWN010000149.1:0-42257 GCA_021655885.1 Fusarium abutilonis | reverse complement strand
TTCATACATTCCTTCGCAAAAGGAAGCAGCTTTGGAAGCAGAATAGTCTGTTGATAACGCCACCAATCGATACCGCCCTTGGAGCCTCTCGTCAGCTTGCCGGTCTCCCTCTTCCACTTCCATATAGGCTTCTTGCCCGGCAGGGCACGTAGCCCTAGCCTTCGCACGCCCGTTGAAAGCTCCCACTCCTCACGCATAACCGGCTCGAGCTCTGCGTTTAAGGCTGCAAGAGCCTGCTCGGCAGCCTTCTTCTCCTTTGCGGTCTCTGGCGCCCAGCAATGACAAGGTCCCTTTTTATCATAGGAAAAGGCCCCCCAGAACATAAATTCGCTGGCCCCCTTCCATCTCTCGCGAATACAGCTGCGAACAAAGCGTTCATCGGACTTCCTCCAGATGCGATAGCTGCCGCGGCGATGCAGCAAGATAACAGAGGTTTCATCAGACCAGATAACAGCCTTCCAATCTTCAAGGGTCCAATCTTGATGGGCAATACACCAATCAAGACGATCTCTCATCATCTTCTTCGTCAATCCAGGCTTCCTCGTCGGCTTGGTCTTTTTGTAACCAGCAGCTTTGAGTATCCTCGCTACAGTCGCCTTGGAGATATCGATACCTTGCAAGCTAAGCTCGCCGGCAATATCAGCAGCTGATTTCTCCCTTCCAAAACGGTCCCTGCTAACCTGTGTGACAATTAGGTCCTCATTTTCCTTGGTCTGCTTAGTTGGCCGCCCCGACCGCGGTGCATCTTCAAGCCACGCGTTAAGAAGTCGTATCGGTCGCTCATTAGGCTCAAAGCCTCGGCGGATTGCTCGTGCATAGATCTCGTTGATCGTACGTATAGAGATGCCTGTAAGGGCGTGGATTTCAACGGTCGTTTTCGCTGCCCCCGAGGGAGCTTTCAACGTCACCACTAAAGCCCGAGTAGCGATATCAGTCGGCATGCTTGATACAGAAGAAAGAGGAGGAACAGAGGGAGAAATCGCTCATAGCACGGTCTCACATAAACCCGGCGTTGTAACCCTATTTGAGTTTACAGGGGTGGTTGCTTGGCGTTCTTGGCAGGCAAGGACTTTTGAGCCCAACCTCTGTAATAATTAACGATGTCGCAGTGTAAATCAAGAATAGTAAAGACAGCCACAATGAATCATTATTCTCACGATGGATCAAAATAAGTGATGCATCGTTTTTGTTTTCTTGTTCTTTTGATTATTGAATATTTACGTCACTGTTAAGTGTAGGGTTGTAAGGACAAGTTATTATCCATGTTACTCTGTCAATGGACCATTTTTTTGCCCAGAATGTTCAAGACCACTTGTCTCTACTCATACTCAATATATTTTGCTGAATCCAAGTACAAAGCGGGTGATCTTGGAATTCTCTATCCTCTTTCGCCGATTCAGTGTCAGTCAGGATCTGAACGATGAAAGCGACTTCTACATCCACTGCTTGCTACATCTTTTATATTCGCATTCCTTTTTTGAATCCCTTACGGGTATGGTATCATGGGTTTTATACCAATTTTGCTAATCAATCATCAATAATCATGAACTACGGGTACGATTTCATAAAGCCAACGAGGCCAGACGCCACCAACAACCCCATCCTTTCCATACCGAGCAATATATCCCACTAATATACTGTCACTAAATACAATACTTAATATTCATCTTGCTGTGCATGCAAAATCATATTGTTGTAAGGGTATCCGATGTACTGTCAAGGGAGCACGGTGTTCACAGGCACCAAGACGAACTGTTGGTTGGTGTTGTGAATGCATCACAGAGCTGTGCCATATCTCAAGCAACACGCTACTCTTACTCCCAAACTTCATTTCTTAAAACTCGTCAGTTTTAATATTCGTCCCAGTGTTGTTCATTTCGGGAACTGCGATTGGCGATTCTGTCAGCAGCTACGAACACTTCAAAATCGACACCCTTCATACTCGAACAAGCGATGCTCCTTGGCTGAAAAAGGAGACAATAATCTACATAAGACCGCAGAAACATCAAGTATACCTCATTGTACAATGGTAGGATCACAAAGGCTAATAAAATTAGACCATCTCTCTCCAGTAATTGGGGTGCAACGTCATGTACGAGTGTCAACTGCCACGACGTTGCAAACCGAGTATGTTTCTACTTGAGTCTCGCCTCTTATACATCCCGGGGCTGAATTCCTTTCTGTTTTGTCTACTTGTGTCTCTATATGTTTAATGTACTTGTGCGAAATATCACAATGTCAGACAAGTCCTAGTTCCACAGGAAGGGCTGCTGCGTGACACTGACCAAGCGGTCTCTCCTGCATAGTACATAGTTATTCCGAAAAATAATTTTGATAGTATTCAAGTAATTGTCTGATGCAGACTGTGAGAGATAGTTTTCACCGGAATTTGAGGATTCAGATATCCTGTCGGCATCCTAGTATTGAACAGACCATTATGCCAAAAGCGGAGGTACCTCCTTAATATATAAGGTAAGTACTCTAGATTATATCGTCTTATACCTAGTGTGTGTATATCATGACATATATAACGTAGTAGGTTGCAGGTGCAGTGTACTTATTATGACACTACTACTGCGTGAATAATAAACACTTAAAAAGACACGGTTGATGAATTCTTTCCAGACCTTACGGGTAAGTTTCGTAAAGTTGCTTGATATAATTGGTTTAGTTTAGCATTTATTCGACGTAAGCAAGAACAGCAATCAAGTTACTTAGCATAAGTTTATACCAATTTAGGAAGGTTTTAATTATAAATACAATATAAACACAGTAAACGAAAGTATATTATTCATTCCTTAATGCCTCTATGTTTATTTAACGTAACTGCGGAATAGATATCAGCCAAGGTACCGGGTAGCTCAGCTTTAACTCCACTGGTATTAATAAGCAGCCGTTACGCTCGGGCCAACCGAGTAGCAACGCAATAGAACTCCAAGTACCTAGGTAGGTAATCCTTTCATCTTCAATCACCATTAAGACGAATATCCGATCAGGAAAAAGTGTCAATATGTAGCTGGTCACCCTGTAATACTATAAAATTCTCATTGTTCGTCTTGAAATGCGGAAAATCTACATGATTATCGAAATTTGAGGTTTGATGTCACACTCTTCATGTCGCATTACAGCCAAAATCCGCTGGAACATTCTACTAGTGTCTACCAGGTTCCTTTGACTGCCAGCAGCCAACAGAGTCAGGAATTCATATGATTTCGTTCGATTTGATGCGAATATCATGTTGTAAGCCTTGCTAATCTGTTTCGTCATCGGGTTCTCGGGACATCTTTTGCAATCGTGCAATTTCTAGAACCTCCAAGTGGCAGGCTTCATCGAGCATTCGCGAAGGATGAGGAAGCTCTCATCTCGATCACTCATTCCATCTCACCAAGTATAAAGCAAGGCTTCTCGTCCTCCATGGCTGGAGATTTTTCTTCACCAGAATAAACAAGCAAAGAAACACAAGAAACAACAACAAATCCAAACAACATTTTGCACTCTTACACATCAACTCTTCCACCAAGACTATCTCGAAGCAAATCACACTGAAACCCATCACCAACCAAATACACAAAATGGCTTTCTTCCCTCGCAACTTTTACAACTCCGACGCCTCCTTCACCCCCCTCTTTCGTCTCCTCGACGACTTTGATAGTTACTCTCGTCAGGGACAGAATGGTAACGGCCGCCGCAGTGGTCTCAGCCACTGGCAACCCAAGTTCGATGTCCGCGAGACTGGAGAGTCCTACGAACTCCATGGAGAGCTTCCCGGCATGAGTAAGGAGGATGTCCACATTGAATTCACCGAGCCTCAGACCATGCTCATCCGCGGCAAGACTGAGCGTACCTACACTGCCGGCACCCCACCTGCCGGTCTCGTCGAGGGCACACAGACATATGGTGCCATCACCGAGGGCAGCGAGGAGTCCAAGAATTCGCACCACGCTACCGTCGAGGACGAGGACGAGGCCCGCGCTCATGAGAAGGGCACCGAAGTTGCCCAGCAGCAGAACAAGGAGGTCGAGAAGAAGCCTGCGGATCAGTCCAAGTACTGGCTCACCGAGCGCAGCTTCGGCGAATTTTCCCGCAGCTTCAACTTCCCTACTCGCGTCGACCAAGACAACGTCTCTGCTAGATTCAAGGATGGCATCCTAAGCATTGTCGTCCCTAAGGCTAAGAAGCACGAGTCTCGACGCATCACTGTTGACTAAACGCTACAACTAACACGACATGACTGGAATTTCGGTTGGAGGATCACGGATACTGCAAGCATTATTACGATTTTAATTTGCATGGATCGGTGTTTTCGGAAGATGGATTGATGATCATTGCAGACCTCTTTGGTCATTGCGCTCCCTGTAAAATAGCAAATACTCATAATTCACAACATTAACACGAACTTCTGGATACCTTCAACAAAACGTGACGTGTGCCCATTGAGCAGAGCTCTCAATACCATCATTCCTTCTTGGTCCCATATACAGTAATCCTTACTTGTACTTTACTTAGAAATGCCAATCAATTGAAACTTCCAACTCCAGCTGCTGCCTGGGAATTACTCATCAGGCATGTAATCTAGATCACATGACTTGGCGTAGTGTGGTGGCGTTGTTGCCTCCTCGACGCGTCCCACCGCGCCTTCCATCTTTCTCCTTCTTTTGCCTCTCCACCATCTTTTCCTCTCAACCTCCCAGCCTTTCCCTCTGTGCCTCTTCATCGCTTCCATAATTCGTGAGAGCATCTCAACAGTCACAATGAGTGAGGAATACGATGAGGCTCAGATGGGCTCAGATGGCGGCATGCCTGGTCCCGGTGCCCCAACACCGCTTTCCGCGCTGGAGGTAAACCGCCTATGAATTGAATCCGTCACCATGGCTAACCTTGATGATTAAAGGGAATTGCTGGCTTGACGAAGCGTGATATTCAACTCGTTGTTGATGGAGGCTACAACACAGTCGAGTCCGTTGCATACACCCCACGACGAGTGCTGGAACAGATCAAGGGTATCTCAGAGCAGAAGGCGGCCAAGATTCTGGGCGAGGGTATGTGAAAAGCTCGACAGGATTGTTGAACTCGCTGCTAACGCCACAATAGCATCCAAGCTTGTCCCAATGGGTTTCACGACCGCCACAGAGATGCACCAACGCCGCAGCGAACTCATCTCCATCACTACTGGATCCAAGAATCTCGACACCCTCCTTGCTGGTGGCATCGAGACAGGTTCAGTTACTGAACTCTTTGGTGAATTCAGAACCGGAAAAAGTCAGATTTGTCACACACTCGCCGTGACCTGCCAGCTGCCCTTCGATATGGGCGGTGGTGAAGGAAAGTGCATGTATATTGACACCGAGGGCACGTTTCGACCTGTTCGATTGTTAGGCGTTGCCAATCGATTCGGCCTTTCTGGTGAAGAGGTTCTTGACAATGTTGCGTACGCCCGTGCTTATAATTCTGACCATCAACTTCAATTACTCAATCAGGCCGCTGCGATGATGTGTGAAACACGCTTCTCTCTGCTCATCGTTGACAGCGCAACATCGCTCTACCGAACGGACTTTTGCGGTCGCGGTGAACTTTCCAACCGACAGACTCACTTGGCAAAGTTCATGAGGACACTCCAGCGCCTGGCAGATGAGTTTGGTATCGCAGTGGTCATTACAAATCAAGTTGTCGCTCAAGTCGATGGTGGCCCAAGTGCCATGTTTAACCCCGACCCAAAGAAGCCCATTGGTGGCAACATTATTGCTCACGCCAGCACAACAAGAATCAGTCTGAAGAAGGGCCGTGGTGAGACTCGTATTGCCAAGATCTATGACAGTCCCTGCCTACCAGAGAGTGACACTCTGTTCGCCATTGGTGAGGAAGGCATTGGTGACCCTGCACCAAAGGATATGGAGAAGGACTAAGTGGTGGCTGATTACTCGTGTTTAAATGAGCGCTGGAGTATATAGCGATGGTTCTTGCATGGTTGCTGGCGCTGATTCCAATGGTTACCTATTTCATGTGGTGTTCAGGATTGGTCGGGTAGTACGGGTTATGGGAACGGCAATGTAATTAATTTTCTTCGAAATGGCTCAAATTCTTGTTGCAACTCTACTAGCAAACTACTTCAAATACCTTTGAAAAAAAGAAGCCCATCATCTGCTTGCTGAGATGATTGCTCAGACCTTGACTGACCAATTTTGTGATTGTCAGTGAATCAGAGCTTATTACCCTTTTGGGTTAGCGCAATCGCGACTGGGAGTTCCACCTCAGAAATTCTGCTAGGCAACGCGACCGCACTTCGCCAAAGACCGACCATCCACTACCACTTTGCGACCAACACTCATTCAACGCCTACACCTGACCGAATTCCATCCTATCGCTATCGACTTGATATATGGGGGCGAGATGGACTCAGGTGATACCCAATATCTCTTCAAAGAGACCCGTGTGAATCTGGAGCCTCCCACCTCGTCTTCCATTGTCAACATAAGAGTACCATCCAATTCGATACACAGTCGAAACCATCGCAAACCCGTACGAGAAAACGCAACAGAGGACGACACTTCATTTCGATTGAAGAACTTGGCTACGTCATCTTCTATCTATCATCGACAATGGCACGACACACCACGTAGTTTTCTTTGGCGGATTCTGGAAGATGGCATGGTTCTCAGCATTCGTGCTGTCGATGTTTGCAAGAAAACCCAAGCCGCCGATTCACCGCTGGTCCTTAATTTCCAATTCTCTGTGCCCATTCAGCCAGGATGCGTCGCATTTTCCGATCCTGAGGCCCACGATTCGCTCTGCGTCTTTGTCCTTGACCAAGCGTATCAGCTTTACAGCTTCACTTTACGACCGGATTTGTTCAGAAAGAGGGCGGCTGTCGATGCAGGGCTTTCCGAGTTAGGCAAGGTTCAGGCGCCGGCAGGATTGGGCTTCAAGCACCCTCATCGCATGATTGCCGTGACGGCGGAGACGCTGCTAGTGACGGTTAACGATGGTGGAATGATCCGGCTGGATAAAAACAAGGCCAACGATCGTGAGTTGCTCCTGACTCTAGAAATGATCTTTTACTAACGTCTACAGCGTCGGCTCTCGTGTGGAAGGAATCCTTCTTCAACGTGCAGGGATGGGCGCAGAACCTCCGAAGCCTTCTTCCCTTCCAAGGGAAGCACACGATTAAGCACGGCAAGGTCAACATGGAATACAGCTCAGCTACGTCAATTCAGGTTACCAGCTTCGGGTTAGACGATGCTCTCTTTGCGATTACAGTTTGCCTCGATCACAGAATGCGAATCTGGAACATTAACGATGGCCAAATTCTTTACACGAGTGATATCTTGAACGCCGAGAGGAATCCCCAAGAGATTGGAAAGTGGGCTATCGATCCATCACAGGCCAACTTGGTGCAGGTTGTCGGCCGAAACCGTGGCAGCCGGATCTGCGCAACCTTCTCTCCCATCGGTGCAGGAGAATTCAAGTTCTGGAAGGTCATCGCAAAGGATGCGCACTCCATCATTGTTGAAGACATGTTCCCTAAGAACGCTTTGGTTCCAGTGACACCGTCATCTTCTGATGTATGGACTCTTGCCGACTTCGTCCTTTCCTGCCCGGCCGAGAGTGCTATTCAACTCTGGACCCTTTGGAAGAACAACATGACCTACAGAGTACAAAGACTTGAAGTGGACAGGAAGAACATCTCACAAAGCTGGGAAGAGAATTGGGACGGCGTTTTTGCAGACAACTTAGTTTCAGGAGCAGAGCAATCTGGGCCTTGTGATCCAACGGATGTCACGGAGAAATGGCTTCAACTTATCCTAAAGCCTGGCCAGTTTACAAAGGCTACTCTCGAAACGGCACTATCAATCTACGAGCGCGGTCTGGGAACAACGACAGAAATTAGCAAAGCTCGCGGATTGGCAGAGTCAATCTGCTCAGTTCTTGGGTCTACTGCAACGCTGGATCGGGGTTCATCAGGCGCCATGGATTATGAAGCCTTCCGATCCTCGAGCGAGATGCAGTGGTTGAGGTTTTACCGGCTATTACTCGAGTTGGACAAGCAAAGAGGCGAAGCCCTTGGATTAACCCTTGATCCCATCACGGGTCTGACTTGGGTTGTCTGTGCCGACTTCCTCTCGGCTATTCGAGAGTGTAGTGGCCTAGAGCGACTGTACTATAACCTCTCTTCTCCTGAGGAAGACCATGTAGCTCAAGCGGCTCTGGTCGGCTCAGGATTAACCTTTGTTGAGGGATTTCCCGACCATTTGGTGCAACTGTCCCAAGCTACACTCCGACCCGAGTTATTTGAAGATTCGCCCAAGACAGATCTCGAGCGGATTCAATACTTTTCCGATAAGTCTGGATTTTGGCGAGGAATCACTGACGAAGACTGTAACCAAGTTGTCGATGTTCTCGGTCAAAACTTCAGCACAGTGACAGATGAGCTTTACTCCGAGGTGATGAATCTCATTGCTGCACCAGAAGAGACTAAGTCTCGAAGTCTGCGGCATCCACTGACCGATTTCGGAAAGAAGCTGATCGTCAAGGCTGTTCAAGATAGTATTGAGCTTCAGTGGAGGGTATACTTTAGCCAGCTGATTCTTCTCGTACACATGGAGTTTGAATTCGATAACGAAGCAGACATCCTCCATAACCGAGTCGATGTTGGTAACGTTTTCAGACAGCTTGTCGCAGCTCTGCGACGCTTAGAGCTGCTAAAATGGCTCGCCCAGACGGAGCTATCAGTACCCTGCGGTCGAGATAAGAGTGAGAGCAGCTCAGCTTCGAAGAAGGGTGCTGAGGATACCCAATTGGTGACGGCACTGGAGGCGAATGTTGGCCATCTACTTGGTTTTTCTAACAATAATGAGGCCCTCGCCAGCAGTATCACTGATCTTGTCACCAATCTTTGTGCACCAGACAGCGACATCGAGGTTTCGCCACCGCTCATTCAATGTTCTCTTATCAAGCGAGAGAGGGCAGATTTGGCTTTGGATCTTGCCCCTTTCTCTGACCAAAACCCCTTCTCTACCTATGTGCAGGGCCGTCTGCAGCTGGCCTTGAAGGACTTTAATACTGCTGCTATTTACTTCAAAAAGGCAGCCATTGGAATGAGTAGGTGATTTCGCACGCCTTATTATGATATGTTCTAACAAGCTACTAGGCACTGAAAATTTTGAGAGTGACCGTCACAGCAGTGGACTGCTTGATGATACAGAGTGGAATCTCCTAAATCACGGTCTTGCCAAGTACTACTCGCATATTGTCGCTTTGTTCGAGAAACAGAAAGCGTATTCTTATGTGGTTGAGTTTGCCCGCCTGGCCATGCAATTCTTGGGATTCAAGCAAGATGCCATGTTCACCAAGACTGACATGCAAAGTCGACTATTCAACGCCGCGGTGGCCACATCGCAATTCGAATTAGCTCACACTACGCTTGTGTCGATTAAGGATCAGGCCATGAAGATCTCAAACTTGCGCAAACTGGTCGACAGAATGTGCGCAACATACCACAATATCGAGCTTGTGGCTCTGCCGTTCCCTGGCCTGCAGCAGGAGGTCGATGACATTCTAGCGCAAAAGACCAAGACAACAGTGGATATTACAGAAGGGCTCCCCTATCACCAGGTCCTCTACTCATGGAGGATTAAGCACAACAACTACCGCGGCGCAGCGTCGGTTATACTAGATCGAATTCATAAGTTGCAGAATGCTGGAGAAGGTGATGAGGCTGCAGGCGGGGATATACTCGACACTCCCGTGACCAGGCAATACCTCCTTCTCATCAACGCCCTCAGTTGCGTGGAGTCCAAGCAGGCTTGGATTTATGATGAGCCTTCAGTCGGAAAGCGCAAAGTGGTGTCATTGGCGGATATCCGAAAGCAGTATCAAGATGAGCTGGATCGAATCACGGCTATTCACAACAACCAGTTTGGATTCGAGGCGGACGACGTTATGGAAATTGTATGAGCGCAGAAACAGAACATGCCACTTCACGTAGACTAGGGGTGTATTCTTTCAAAACTTGGAGGGGCGAGATACCTAGGACATATTATGGGACCATGGTGGATTTGATTAATTGATTGCGGATGGTTTGATTTGTAAAAATGAAAAAGACTACAAATCTTGCATCACCTCGTTCTTCCCATGTTGAAACCGGAAACGCCAGGACCGATGCTTAAAAGACACGCATAAAGCTGACAAGAATGTACATCAGACCAACAGCCAGGTTCTATCTATACTCATGCCTGGGCAGAAATTTGCTTATTCTCTGGGAGTGATGAAGTGCCAGCATTTGGAGTAGGAGCGGCGTCAGGGGCTTGACGGTAGAGGATGATTTCAGATTGCTTGAAGTATCGCCGAGCATCTAATACTGTTAGTTGAGATATGGGAGGGTGAGTTGGGGTTTGACTGACCTTCATCGATGAGAACCAAGCTGAGGTAATAACGAGTCGAGAACTTCTTATTGACGTCGCGGAACGTGGGTGTTAGGTCAAAGCCGCCGAGGAATAGTCGAATAGGGATCGTCTCTCCTCGCGACGGCGAACCGTCCATGATCTCGAAGCGCACCAGCGTCTCGCTCTCGTTGTACTGGTTAGGTGCAGCACCCGTCGTCTCCCTCCTGATGATGGACAGCTCCATGTGCTTGATCTTTAGACGGACCAGCAAAAAGTAGATACGGCCGACGATGACATCCTTGAGGTGGTACTTGCTCTTGCTGTACTCAAACTCTATGTGCAGACAGTCCTCGATACCGACGTCCATCTTGATGCTGCTGTTCATCTCTGGGGGGATGCGGTAGCTGTAGACCCAAATATCCTTTTCGCGGATCACATCGGCCATGCGGCGCGAGACGGTAACGCGGACAAAGTAGCGCAGCTTGACGTTGATGCCGTTGTATGATTCGTACTGCTTCTCGACGTTTTTGAAGTTGAAGTCAAAGGTCTGAGGGTGCTGGAGCTCGCCCGGCGCAGCGAGTTCTTGGTTGAGAGAGAGGAATTCGTAGTGGTTTCCGCGATCAAAGAACATCTCTATGCGACGGGTTAATGTCTGAGATATCTTGCGCATGAAGTAAAGGGGTAGTCGTACCTATCGTGCCGATAAACTGGACCTTGATTCCAGTATGCTCGAGCCTCTTGCCATCCTTTGGTCGAACAGTTACAGCACCCTTGACAGATTCGCCGTCCATAAAGAGGGGCGCTTTTTCGCGACGGTTCTTGTCGAGCTTGACATCGACCATGGAACGGTCGTCGGTATCGTCGAGGACGACATCAATGTCGACGGGAGTCGCGAAGAAGTACGACATGACGGTGAGTTGTGTCTATCTCTGCCCTTTACCCCCTACTAGAAAGTTGATATCGTGAGATGAGGCTGAGGCAGGCTGAGGCAGGCTTTAGGATAGTGGGATGGCTGGGCTGAGCTGGGCTGGTGAGGCCGTTAGAGGTCGGCGGCGCTGACGTATCGGCCGGGGAGACAGGGGACCGATGGGGGCCCACTCAAGCTTACAGAGTAGGTAGATGAGGCCGGGTTGATAATGGGTATGAGTTGAAGAGGTCAATTGCATTCAAACAAGATGGTTGATAAGAATTTTATACTCTAAAAGTGTCATATCGAGCATATTAAGATTATCGTGGGTTTTATTCAGTCATAGCAATTGATATCTGCCTGCACAGCTTCTTCTCATCACAGTCCGAAAGTCAATGCCTTCTCATTGGCCATGCTGTCTTAGCTAAGGTGGCTTCACAAGAGAGTCAGCCAGGTCACGTGCAGTATCACGCCTTTTGGTGGGCTGCACTAATCGCTAAGCGGTGGTCGGTTGTTCTTTCCCCACCAGAATTGCCCTCACGTGGAAAGAGCGAGCCCTACCTCTGGCACTTACCTGGAACTTTTCCTGCCCACAGAACCCAAAAATTCGCGGTCGACTCTAGATACCCTCAACCCCCGACATCAATACCTTACAGCCGGCAGGATGAAGTACATTCATTCCCAGGAGCTCCTTGAGATCCCCGAGGGGGGTACGTTGCGCCCATTTTCTCATTTTTTTAAATCTCGTCGTCGAATATTGAATCGACCCTGAAGGAAAAGTGCTGGAGCTGCCCGCGATTTGAACATGCTGCGCACACGACGCCAAGATGAATTTCAGTTTCGCTCGCAATGGGAGCTCTGCGCTTTTCTAGGGATCGTTTTCACGCCGGCGTCGAAAATAATACCCTCAGATTCGAAATACTGACTCGTCCGTGTTTTATAGTCAAGGTTGCCATCAAGTCGCGAATTGTCACCGTTGAGGGTCCCCGCGGCAAGCTGGTCAAGGATCTCAGCCACCTGGCCGTCAACTTCACTTCTACCAAGAAGAACCAGATCTCTATCGAGATCCATCACGGTGTTCGCAAGAACGTCGCTACCCTCCGAACCGTCCGAACCATCATCAACAACCTGATCGTCGGTGTCACCAAGGGCTTCAAGTACAAGATGCGATACGTCTATGCCCATTTCCCCATCAATGTCAACGTCTCCAAGAACGCCGAGACCGACCTGTACGAGGTTGAGATCCGAAACTTTATCGGCGAGAAGCTCGTCCGCCGAATCGTCATGCACCCCGGTGTCGATGTTGAGGCCTCCACCTCCCAGAAGGATGAGCTCGTCCTTTCTGGTAACTCCCTCGAGAACGTTTCCCAAAGTGCCGCCGATATCCAGCAGATCTGCCGGGTGCGAAACAAGGATATCCGAAAGGTAGGGACCGGCTGACTCTCACTCTTTTGGAACTGCAATATGCTAACTCTTCCTCTTAGTTCTTGGACGGTCTGTACGTTTCCGAGAAGGGCAACGTTGTCCAGGACGAATAAACGCGGATATGGGCACGGATCTTGTTTCTTTTGCGTTTCTGGGTCTCAGGAGTGGCGAAGGTTCATCGTTGCATGTCAAGTAGCAAAAAAAGGGCTACAAAACAAATTTCTAAAAGCAAAGAGATGATGACTCTGGTGCCGACACACACTTGAATCTCGCCAGCAAAAATTGTGTATGTGACCTTTTAGGAGCGGAAAGGGCCGGGCTTAGACGAGGGTTCCGGGGGTTTTACGATAAAAGAAAAAGGCGTTTAATCATTCCATTGAGCATGACCTGACCAGCCTGGGGACTGTCAACGTTCGTTTATCGTGAAATCGGACGAGAATAATCCGGTCAATTATGAGAATGAGGAAATGCAGTACGAATTCAAGCATAATCAATCAAGTCAGGACATGGCTGAGTTCACAGATAGGCGATGTTGATCAAACATTTCATTTAAAAAACGAGGCTCGTTCCATTAAGACGTGCCTCCAGAGCATATTCATCTTTGTACCAAACTCGTAGATATTTTCGTCTTTCGTAGCGATTCATCTAAAAACTTTCCTTTCGTAATCTCTTGGGCAAATAAACAACATAAAACCATCCGTAAATGCGTGCGCACACTAAAAAACGACAATGATGAAAGGGGGCTTGCGCGAACGGGGATGGGAGTAATAAAAAATCAACGAGGAAGGCATTATATATGAGCAACCAGAAACGCCAGCAGTCCGATGTGTAAAACGATAAGTCGAGTCGAGCTTATTCAAAAGCGAGCTCGATTTCCTATGTCAGATGCAGAGACATGTACAGGATAGGGTGTATATGTGAGGGGAATGGGGTGAGAAGAGTGAAAAGCGACGATTTAAACGCTTCATCGCCGGCTGTCGCGGGAGTAGTGTGATCTTGCTCGACTATCCCTTGTGCGACGGCTGCGATTTGTTCGTCCGCCTGAGCTTGAGCTGCCTGCTGTGAGAGTTAGTACGATGGAAATATTGGCAAGGTATGAATGATGAGGGACTTACTGGGACTGGTGTAGTCGCTGTATGAGTAATACGAATCGCTGTACCGCGATGATCCTCGGGACGATCGCGCGGGCTTGCTCGCAGGTCGCTTATCCTTCTTAAGGTTGAGGAGAGCCAGGAGCGTAGCCGCGAGACCAGCGATGCCGAGCCACTTCTTGCCGCCCTCCTTCTTCTTCTCGCGGCGGTCACCGGCCGATGAGGGAGAGCCGCCGCCGCCCATACCAAACCAGCCCTTGTGTCGGGGTCGCTTGGAATGCGCGGAAGCAGAAGGCGGCGGACGGCTTCCTCGGCGGGAGTATCGCTCTTCGTAGACGTCGACTCGCTCGTGGCTCTCCTTGTCCTTGTCCTTCTTGCCGAAGAGAGCAACCCAGAGACCGCGGGCGATGCAGCAGAAGCAGAGAAGGAGAAGGAGAGCAACACCAGCGATGCAGCCGATGACGATGCCAGCAATGGCACCGGCACTCAGACCGCCGCCACCAGTACCGCTCTCGCCAGCTTCAGCGCCTTCGCTGGTCTCGGTGGCCGTGGCAAAGGCATCTGTCTCAGTCGCAGTGCCGGTCTCGCTCTCGGTTGGCACGCCGCTGTTGGTGATGGTTGTGGTGCCAGTGACTCGATAAGGAGCTGAGTATCGGGTGGTGACTCTGCCATTTGTAGTGATGACAACGGCTGTAGGCTCGTCGTAGCCAGGCTTTGCCGAGCACTGGCCCATGAATGCGCAAGTCTGCCAGCCGGCGCAGCAGATCTCACCACAAGCCTCCTGCTCATCGTTCTTGGGCACGCAATCGACACCCGCTGTAGGCTCTGGAGCGGGCTCCCAGCGGGTCATGATTGTGCTGGTATACGTCCTGGTCTCGGTCCAGGTGGTGGTATAGTCGCCGACCCAACCTCCCCCGGCAGCGACGCAGTTTGCGACACCATCGGCTGTTTGGCACCTCTCGCCTGAGCCGCAGCAGTATTGGTTGTCGGAGCCGCAGTATGAGTCGCAGGCTCGGTTCATGAGGAATGAGTAGCCACGATCATGAAGATTGTCTCTGGGCAACGGGTTGGCTGAGCCCAGGCCAGCCGCGGCGAGGAGCAGCAGCGGCCTCGTCACCGAGCGCATTGTAGCGGCTTTTTTTTAATGTGTGTGAAGTTGTAGTTGCCGTGTATTGTAGATGTCGAATAAACTCAATTCAAGCCAAAGCTTGTGTAGGATATAAATTGAAGTCGATGCAATGTATGAGAGATTATCTGAACTGAACTGAACTTCTGTGAAACGGTTCTGGTTCTGGAATGCGGGAGAACGGTTGTCGCGGGGAGAATGCGGGCCAACTTGTCGGTGCCCGAAACCTGCTATGACTGTACAGCGCGCATAAAGAGGTGAAGGTTGCGGTGAGAGGAGGATGAGTGAGAGGTTTGGTGAGTGATGAGTCACAAAGTTTGAGTGAGTTTCTAAGAGAGAGGAAAAAGAAGAAAGCTCAGAGTTAGTCAATTACAAGCAGGAAAAGAGAGAGAGAGAGAGAGACGAGATACGGCAAAAGTCAAAAGCTGGGCGCTGTACCAAGACTTTTAAGCGGCTGGTGGTGGGCTGCAACGAAGGCTTCCCAACCTCCTACTTACAACTTATACCAGCCTCTTCGATTATCTTTTCACGTTAGACTCGACTTGACACACGCAAGCGCACGTCGAAAATAAGGGGACTTGATCCACCTGCCAAAAAGAAAAATCAGTTTAATTCGATGCAACGTCTGGGGTTTAAAGGAATGCTCAGTCCTTTTGCGTGTCACTGTTGATTCCTCTCTTGGAGTGACGTTTGGTGTTGGACAACACTTGCAGTACAATAGAGTAGAATAGCGGGGTGCCAGCTCATGATACCCCAAACTATCATACCTGTGCTCGCTCACTGGACAACCATCGATAGCAGCCCAATCACCAAATCTAGCAGGTTTACCCCCCCTGTGGCCCATGTTTTGCGGCCCTGAAGCTAGACCGCCTAGGTACAGTCGGAGCGGATGAATGGCATCACCACTTACACGCTCTGGGCACACCAGATCGAGTCTCAACCAGGGCAGCCGAGCGGTTGTCACTGCATGATGCAGATTTTAATTAAACTGTCAGGGGTTACAGTAACGTCCTTGCAAGCCAACAACTTTGTTTGCGATGTCCCATTGGCGCTTTTGAATCCCAGTTGTGCCCGTCAAGGCAGGGAAACGAAACTCGGAGGCTGGGAGGGACATTTCAGGGATTATTTCCAGGCTGGTCTGGACTCTCTCATCGGGTTGTCATCAGCTTAAAGTAGACTCCACTAGCCACAGAGCTCTGATGTAAGTCAGCCACACTTGCATCTGAGGCACATGCAGCTCCATGCTTGTGGCTGATGCTTGATGTGGCTAACCTGCAAGCTTCCAGGTTGGGCTTGGAAGCTTGCCCTGTGACGCTCCGCGCGGTTCAAGTTGGTTGCATCACCAACGACTTCATCTCATCAGCTCCTCCTCCATCCCTCCATCTTCGTTTCCTCCCTTCCGACCTTATATATCGGTTTCTCTCCTTGGCTTCTACTTTGATAATTCGCTCGCTGCTCGCAGCCGCGACGCTGTAATCATGACACTCGACCCGCCGACGTACCTGGTCTCTCTCCAGAGCAACATCCGTCAGCGACCTATTCCATGGGACGGTGCTGTCAGGGCCGGCACCCTTACTGAGGAGCAGTATGCAAAGATTCGTGCTGTCGACAAGGCAAAGAAGCCTGAGCAAAGAAAGGAGATTGTCTCGGGTGATATCGACGGATACCGCGTCTTATTTGTTGGTGATGCAGGAAAGACGAGTGTTCTTGAGACGGCTGGAAAGCATGCGAACGTGATCCAGTACATCCTCGTTTTGCTTGGCGACCTTCTCGAGGGTAAGTGCACCCCTTGATATTGTATGCGACATGTGGAAGTGACGTTGTAATTGTTTCTACCTCTGCAGCGACTTCCGTCATAATCAAGTCCTCAATGCTAACATGACTTCCTCTACTAGCTGTTCCGTTCCTAGCCAAAGCACTATTCAAGACAAAGGAGCCTCTCCGACATTTTTTGCCTCTTCTTAGCTCGACCAATGCTGAGGATCCTATTCCATTGCTCACCGCGCATGCGCTTACCACCCTAATGGCTCTTGCTCGTGATGAGTCTCGATCGACCCTCCAAGCTCTGCCCGTGATCCTCACCTACCTCTCTGGCTTGGCCAAGAGCACCGATGCTGGTCTACAAGATATCGCCGTGCAAGAGTACTCATCTCTGCTCTTCGGGCACATCGCAAGGGAGCAGTTCTGGAACCAGCGAAGCGAGACGATTGCACCTCTCATCAAGATCCTGCAGACCGCAGCTAATATTGGAAATGATGGGAGCTCATCTGCTAGTCTCTGGAGCGGCAACACCGGTTCTGCTTCTACTGGTTTCGGGGGCTCCCTGGGAGGAGGTGTTGGCCTTCAGCTACTCTACCATGCTCTCCTTGTGATCTGGCAGATAAGTTTCGAGGCTGAGGAGATTGGTGATGGCCTCAACGAGTAAGTGTTTCTTGAAGTTAAAAATGCCATGCCACTAACATTGTATCCCAGCGAGTACGATATTGTTCTGCTTTACACTCACCTTCTACGACTATCCCCCAAGGAAAAGACAACTCGGTTGATCCTTTCTACGCTCTACAACCTCCTCGAAAAGAACCGAAATTCACTCCTACCTACCGCGGTTCTTGCCCGCCTTCCCGCCCTTCTGGACAACATCAGCGGTCGCCACCTAACGGACCCCGACCTGTTGGATGATCTTTCGAATTTGAAGGAAATGCTGGAGGAGTACACCAAGACCAAGACTACATTCGACGAGTACGTTGCCGAAGTGCAGGCCGGTCACCTTCGATGGTCACCTCCTCACCGAAGCACAGTCTTTTGGGCTGAGAATGCTCGCAAGATTCTCGAATTCGAGAATGGAGAGATTCCTCGGAAGCTGGCCGAGATTATGAGACAACCCTGGGACAACGACAAACAGGTGCTCGCCATTGCCTGTAACGATGTTGGATGTCTGGTGAAGGAGGTTCCTGAGAAGAGATATCAACTGGAGAAGGTGGGTCTCAAGAGGCGGATCATGGAGCTCATGCAGTCAGATGACGAGAACGTGCGATGGGAGAGTCTCCGGGCACTGGGAGGCTGGTTGAAGTACAGTTTTGAGCAACAGTAAGCTGGTATGAGTCTAGAAACAGTATCTGCTGAAGTGTCTTGATTATTGGGAGACGTCTCGGTGTCGTCTGGTCAAAGTCGGCGAGCTTAGAGGATCACGGTAGACGAGCTGTGGGGGTGGGAACCAGCTTGTAATGGCATACTTTTTATTATTGGTAGTTGCAGCACCACGACTACATTGTGCGTAAGAATGGAACTTGGAAATACGTCTTGCTCATACTCTTGGCTATAGTGTCAGTTACTTATCAATGCCGTGTTTTGGTGACCGCTGCTGTCGGGCCTCGGAGGGCGCTCCGGGAGTCCGGGGTCGGTATTCGGAGCTTGAGGCCGTGAGGGGCCCCCGCCTCGAGAGGAGAGGCAGTGGGTGGCTTGCATATGATAGACATAGGCACGTCAAGCGCCCTCTCGGAAGCTACTTTTACCTTTTCTACTCGCTGCCTCCTCTCCTCTTCTCTTATTTCTGATCAATTGGCACTTCTCACATACTCGCGATACCGTCAATTGAATCCGTCATGAAGAGTCTCAGCATGGCTACAAGGGCTGGTCCCCGAATTCTGTCCTCCGCCGCCGCCCGGCCTACGTCATTCGCGGCCCTCCGGCTTTCGCAACAGAGCGTGCGATGCGCCTCTGGAGGTTCATCTTCTGACCTCAAGAAGACACCTCTGTACGACTTCCACATCGCAAATGGCGGAAAGTTGGTTCCCTTTGCTGGTTACTCGCTCCCCGTGCAGTACTCAAACCTCTCACTCGCCCAGTCGCACCACTTCACCCGTGACCATGCCTCGCTCTTTGACGTGAGCCACATGGTGCAGCACATCTTCAAGGGCAAGGATGCCGCTGCTTTTCTCGAGAAGCTAACGCCTTCGGACTGGGCAAACCAGGGTGTCATGCAGAGCAAGCTGACCACCTTCTTGTGGCCTGGTACTGGTGGTATTGTGGACGACTCTGTTGTTACCAGAATCGGCGAGGATACCTACTACGTTGTCACAAACGGCGCCTGTCTTGACAAGGACACTAAGTATCTCGACGAGGAGCTCGGCAAGTTTGGCGGCGATGTTCAGTGGTCTCGTCTTGATAACTCTGGCCTTGTTGCCCTGCAGGGGCCCCAGAGTGCGGAGGTTCTCAGCGAGATCCTCGCCAGCGACGTCGATCTTTCAAAGCTCTACTTTGGCAACGCAGTCTGGGCTGAGCTGAAGCTCGCAGACGGTAGCAAGACGCACCCCGTCCTCATCAGCCGTGGCGGTTACACCGGCGAGGACGGCTTCGAGATCTCTTTCAACGGCAAGGACTATCCCGCTTTTGAGACGACAACCCCAGCCATTGAGGCCCTCCTCAAGAAGGCCGGTCCCGAGCGTCTGCAGCTCGCCGGCCTGGGCGCCCGTGACTCGCTCCGTCTCGAAGCGGGCATGTGTCTGTACGGCCACGATCTCGACGACACCACAACACCCGTCGAGGCCGGTCTGAGCTGGATCATCCCTCCTGCGCGACGCGAGTCGGGCGGCTTCCACGGCGCCGAGATTATCATCCCGCAGCTCACGCCCAAGAGCAAGGGCGGCTCCGGCGTTAGCCGACGACGCATCGGTCTCTTCGTCGAGGGAGCTCCGGCTCGCGAGGGCGCCGAGATCCACAAGGACGGCGAGAAGATTGGTAACATCACAAGCGGCGTGCCGAGTCCCACGCTGGGCAAGAATATTGCCATGGGATACATCAAGAGCGGGCACCAAAAGGCTGGCACTGAGGTGGATGTTGTTGTCCGAGGAAAGGCGCGCAAGGGCACTGTTACAAAGATGCCTTTCATACAGACAAAATACTGGAAGGGCGCTGCGCCTGCCTAAAAGGAGGCTGAGTTGATGATAGGAATTGGATAATGGATCAAGCGACTTAAACATGTGGTATCTTGGGATCAATTCAACATGGGGTACTTTGGAGTCTTTGATTATTACTACTGGAATAGAACTCACGGAAAATACAATATTCTCTAAGACAAACATTCTTGAACTTGTAGTCAGAATTGGGGTTGTGTCTGGAAGTTGATGGTGACGGATATCCCTCGGGATCTGGTCATGGTTGTCGGTGTTTGAATGCCGGGTTCTCGGGAGCTAACACGGCATATATAGACTCGGAGGATATGCCGGGCCCCGGAAATAGGTGCCCCGATTGTGACATGTTAGGTTATGGTGTATCTCATGATCTCTTGAGGGAGCAAGCAAGCCTTGATAAGTTCCAGTCCTCATGATGCTAAGCACATACGACCAAAGCTCGCAGAGAATACGGGGTCTCGTCTGCTCCCCCATCGTCAAGCTGCGAAGCGCCGAACTAGTAGTTGGGTCGGAGACGACCAGCGAATCCTCGGTGTTGTATGTTTTTGTTCTTATTTTTTGTTGGCGTCGCGATGACTGGGTATGAGGGGGAACAGCAGTATCAATCAAACCCAAGGACAATCTCTTTATACTACCGCAACAGTGTCCGACATGGCAGCGGAACGTAAACAAAGAGCGATATGTTTATAAAGTGGTTAATCAAATGCAGTAGTTTATAGGAAATTCATCATCACGAGAATGTACATGGAAAGACATGTAGCCACGAAAAAACCATAGGAAACCACCACACAAAAGCGTATGGCCTCCCTCAAACGAGCGGCGAAATAGTCTAGCAACGGCCTTCTCTTCTAATAGTGACCACCTGTGAGGGAAGGCGGAAGTGATCGAGACGCCAACTTTGGATGTTGTTGGCGCCGTCGAGGAGACGATGTTGCGTGGTGAAGAAAAGAGAAGAAAAAAAGGGAAGCAGAAATTTGCATATGAATTAACCTTAGCGGCAATTGCTTAGCGAGAGCCTATACGCACTGTGCTGGGCTGGTGGGTTCCATGAGTTACCCTGAAGGATTGTGTGTATCTCGGTACCTACGTAGGTAGGTAATTATTAGTCTGAAATTGTTGTGTCAGTCTTGCATACGATATGATTTAGACGGAGAATGATAGTGATATTGTCCTATTCCTCTCACGGGTGCAAGATTTCTGCCGTCGTTGTATCATATGGCCTTTGCCCTGCTTCGTCAATGGAAGACTACTGTCATTATTCGTCACCACCAAGTAAGCATTTGGGATCATGAGGGTAATACAACGAGACTATGAATGCTATGCCTGGTAAGAGTACCTAAGTAACAAATAATCTAGATCCTGTTTCCCTCATGCGTACAACACCATGAAAATGGTCATGATAAGATGGATGTCCACGCGGTGTAAGAAAAGGCGGTTGAAAGGTTCCACAAAATCAGTTCTAACTGTCCAGTCAGACTGAGCGCTAAAAAAATACATAAATACAAGGAGAACCTTGATGACATATCGCTGGAATTACGTATGTGTGGTTAATAAGTTAGGTATGCCTTTGCATTTTCCCCAGGACCAAGTTTTTAGACTGAAAGGACCCTTGATATTCATTCAACTTCAACTGTTAATACCTAGAGAAGAGGAGAAATGGTCAGATTGCGGGTAGAGATATGGCGCATAGTTTCAACTCAATCCTAGAGGGGGCACATGTACATATATATGTTTCCGAGATTGATCGTGTGTTCATGTCTTGTCTCACTGTCTCGGTTGTTGTTGATCCCCAAACCATCATTTTTGGATCAGGCTCTAGTACACGTGTAGCCCATGCAGCCCAAGATTGGCCGATATAAAGGTCCTTTCCAATATCACCAGGCATTTCAGCATGAGCACACCATGACGTGGGGAGGGGCATGCATAAGAATATATTGTTGTTGTTTTCATTTTGCGAACCTTTTTATGTTGAAGCAGCACTATTTCAACTCAGTATTTCCCATACTATCATCATACATACTACAGTAGGTGGTACCTTAGCTTAGCCTCCACCGCTCTCAACGCTTCACTGATGGGGATTCGTGCAGTGGATCCTCGACTTTTAATTGCTGTCTCGGTGAAATTACATAAAAAACGACTTTTCCCCCTCCTCCTTCTTCTTCACTACTACACCTACATCATACTATAATATACACTATCTTCATTCCCTTTTTGCCGTGTAACCCTCATAAAGAAAGGACCGCGTCTAAAGTGGACCTGCAGGGGTTCGCTGAACCTTGTCCATTTCAAGCAATTACCTCACGCAGCTAACTAAGGTACCAACAGTAGGTGCTGTCAGCCACCCCGTACCTTACATACTGTATCTGGGCTTGAATTTCAGCTTCAGCCTCATCAAACTTGTTTCTTACAACACATCAAATCTCCAACAATCCAAGAGCTCAAAATTCACAATACACCAGACAGAGAGAGCATATATACATCCAAAATGCCGCTCAAAGGCGCCCGACTGCTCGTGGCAGCCGCCCTACTCCTTCACCGCGTCTCGCCCTCTCCAGTCTTTGACGCTGGCCAAAAAGTTCTCGATGCCATCTCAGGGACACCCGATGCTGCCATATCACCGCATATACAACAGTCAGGGCGCAAGCTAAATGGCAGATTTCTACATATAACAGGTGCGTAAAATTTTTGGGTACAGAAAAAAAAAACTTGGTTGTTGCTCTTCCATCGTGCATCCTGGCAACAATCAAGGTCTAGTAACACCCACTAACACATCTCTCACAATAGATTTGCATCCCGATGAATTCTATAAGGCGCATTCATCAACATCCGCAGGTATTGCATGCCATCGTGGAGAAGGCCCTGCCGGCATCTATGGCGCCGAGACCACCGATTGCGATTCCCCCCTGGAGCTTGTCGATGCGACATTGCACTGGATACGAACTCATCTAAAGGATGACATCGACTTTGTCGTATGGACCGGCGATACTGCGCGCCACGATAGCGACGAGAAGCTGCCCCGAAGCGCAAATCACGTCATGGATATGAATCGAAAGGTCGCCAAAAAGATTGTCAAGACATTTTCCGACGATGGTGTGCTAGACATCCCTGTTATCCCGACCTTTGGCAACAATGACTTCCTCCCTCACAACATCTTCTATCCCGGACCCAATAAGTGGCTGCAGGCCTACAGCAGTATCTGGCGTCGTTTCATTCCCGAGGAGCAACGCCACTCTTTCGGCTTTGGTGGCTGGTTCGAAGTTGAGGTTGTTCCCAACCAGCTATCCGTCATCAGCCTCAACACCATGTACTTTTTTGATCGTAATGCTGGCGTCAACGGTTGCGCCTCTCCCTCGGAACCCGGGTTTAAGCATATGGAGTGGCTGAGCATCCAGCTGCAGCGTCTGCGTGAACGTGGCATGAAGGCCATCCTGATCGGCCATGTTCCTCCGGCACGGACCAAGAACAAGCAAAACTGGGACGAGACTTGCTGGCAAAAGTACACACTGTGGCTGAAGCAATTCCGAGATGTTGTCACTGGCTCCGTTTATGGACACATGAACATTGACCACTTCTTGTTTCAAGATACCAAGGAAATCGATCTGAGTCTTTACGAGGAGGCTGGTACATCCCGAGATCCCATGGAGGACGACTTTTCCATCGAGTCAAAGAGTGATTACTTAATAGAGCTTAGAAAGTCCTGGTCCGACTTACCCGCTCAAGCACTGCAAGAGGATGTTAACGATGAAGACATGGATGCCCAGGATGATGATGGCGTGAACGACTTGAAAAATAGAAAGAAGAAGAAGGGAAAGAAAGGGAAAAAGAAGAAGGGCCATAGAAAAATCGGAGGAAAATACGGCGAGCGCTATCAGGTCTCTCTCGTCAGCCCGAGCGTTGTCCCCAACTACTTTCCAACAATCCGTGTTATCGAGTACAACATCAGCGGTCTGGAAGACGCTCCAGTCTGGACTGACTCTTTCGACATCAGTGCGAATGTCCCCGAAGAACCTTCTGGCTTATCCAGAGATGACGACAAGCACCAAGATCTCAAGAGAGATATCGAAGCTGAGCGAAGAAAAAAGCACAGGAAAGGTAAAAAGGGAAAGAAAGGCAGAAAGGGCAGGAAGGGCAAAAAGAAGCCCAAGAACCCCGAGCTTGTGATACCAGAGGACCCTCCCAAGGGATCTCTCCCTGGTCCTGCATACTCTGTCCAGCCTTTCACCTTTATGGGATATACGCAGTATTTTGCCAACCTTACCTATATCAACAACGACCTCACAGATTCGGCTGAGGCAGCCAAGTGGCGTGATGGCGATTTTAGCGACGAAGTACCCAATCACGACAAGCCACGGCCAAAGAAGTTCAACTACGAGGTCGAATACAGCACATTTACAGACAAGATCTTCAAGCTACCTGACCTGACAGTTAGGAGCTATCTGAAGCTGGCCTCTAGAATCGCAAAGAGAAGGGAGGAGAAGGGCAAGGGAAAGGCAGCCCAGGAGTACAACCAAGACTTTGAGGACGACTTAGAAGATGAAGATGAAGATGATTTCTCTGAACTTCCAGAATACGACGACGAAGATCTCGATCCCGACTTAGACAGCACCAGGAAAGGCAGGGGAAAGAAGCAAAGGAGAAGAAAGAGCAACAAGGTTTGGCGACATTTCCTGCAAGAAGCCTTTGTCAACACCATTCCTGAAAAGCAGCTCAAGAAGTGGTCACGGAAATAAGTGGAACGGAATGATATAGCAACTCATATTGGGAGATTTTAATGACTGTCATGTTTAGCGAAATCGGATGGAATTGGGCATATTTGGTGTTTATGGCGTATCAAGAGCATGTAAATGTAGGACAATAAGCCTGCTCGTCTGCTAGGTATGGCTTCTGCGCGGATCAAAGATTTTTTTCTTCTTGAAAATTCTGGTTTACATCTGGATGCATCTAGCAAGGCACACAATATTGCGAATATATCATCGCTTTCGTCGAGATGTTATCTCAGTGATTTCAATTCGTATATATTGTATTCAAAAATTTGTACAAAAAGTCCCCTTACTAGGACATAGGAGAAACAGAGGGGTATCAGCGAATGCAGCGGCGCTGGGTGCAAGTCACCAGCAGTTCGTATCGTTCGTGTTCGTTCATCATCATCAGCCAAACCGATCCAGTCCGCTTCACAAACCAATGGAAACAAGATACCGTATTATTTCGTTTACCCAACAACACCTCCTATCTTTACACTTAAGTTGCATCCTACTCTGCATTATTGACAACCCGCAACGCCCTGCGAGGTCCCATGACAACGCTAAAGAAACTCGGCTCCTGGCCCTCGAGTAACCCATCGGTCGAACCCCCGCTGTTGCTCGTCCCAGGTCTTGTTTCTTCACTGCGCTTGGGCCCCCCTGAGCCGCTGCTCGAGCCGGGAGCGCCAGGCGTAGTGTCATCCTCGTCTTCAGGCCGCCACTTTGGTTCCGTGGTCCATCCTTGATCGCGGTTGGAACCAACCCAGCCAAAGAGACTGCGCTGAGAGAATGCACGGTTGGGGCGGGTAGTGCCAGCTGCTGATGGGTTGAGAAACGTGTTGGAAGCGACAGAATAGCGGTTTGAGACGGCGAGGTGCTGTCTATAAGCGTTGACTTGACGGCGGTAGAGCCAGGCGCAGAAGCCGAGATAGCATGCAAGAGCGCCAAAAACGCCAGCAATGACACCTGCGGCCACAAGTCCACCATTGACACCACCATCTTCATCGTCAGGGGACGCGGCACCTGTCTCGCCCACCTGGATTGTCGCAGTAGGTCCAGATGTGACGGTGAAAACGGGCGGCCTGCCCGTTAAGAACGGCCCGCCCGTCGCCGGCCCCGCAGCGGGGGTCGTCACCGTAGCGCTTCCCTCCTCGTCTCCACCCACAACCTCGCGTACAGCATCGGGGACCCGGTATCCGTGAGATCCGGCCAGGACAAAGTTATCTGGATGATGATCTGAATCGTGATCGCCCGCCTTGTACTTGTCCTTCCACTCGAGCGACGTCGCATCAAATACATACATGCCTGGATCGCAGGTGATGTCTTCGCCTACTCCACCGACTACGACAATTTGGCCGTCGTACATGACGCATGAGTGACCGGCGCGGGCAGCTGGTCGGTTCTCGTCATTTTGATTGACCTTGATCCATGTGAAGGAGGGAATGGTCAGGATGTACATATCGTCAAGTTGGGTCTGATTTCCCTACAGTAGTATAAGGGTTAAAGCACAACGTCATAGATAGTACCAGCACTTACAAAGGGCAGATCTTGTCCGCCAAAGACATAAATCTGGAAACTCGAGGCATCTGGTGCACTGGCAATGACAGCACAGGGGTTGACTCGAACGGTGGGTGCGTCTCCCGATGTTTCTTGATGGAACCATTCGGAATTGGCAATATCGTAGACATTCAGTGTCCTAAGATCTTCGGTAAAGGTCTCGTTTGTGCCTCCAGCAAGACCAATCAAGACCCCCTGTTCTCCCCAGCCAGGTACAAATACAAGGACACCGTCTGCTCTTTCGGTGAAGTTTCCACTCTGAATGCCTGCTTCAGTGATGTTACGATAAGCTCCGCTTTCACCTGCGCCTGTGCCGTCAGAGAGACTATCAACGCCAGTGTTCACGTAGCCTGGATGCGTGAATTCGAGAAGACTCTTTAGATATACACGGTCAGTGCGGTGCGACCAGCCCGGAGTGGTGGCCCAATCGAGATGACCACCAAAGTACCAGCTTAGACCAAGCTCTGGAACAGAGAGACCTGCACCTTCGGCAGCACGGTGAACTGGTCGGTTGCCCGGCTCGGATTCATTGCCGGCTGAAGTTTTGGGGTTTTTGAATTCGGTCCACTCTTCATCGTTGATAGAGTAGCGCCAGACAGACTCGGGCCCTGGCTCGGCGATTGGTGCGTCGGAGACTTGGCCTCCGTATAGATAGAGGTTGTTGTAGTCGTGCCAGAGGTAACCCATTGATACTTCGGGAGGGCCACCGGGCCGCTCCAGCCCCGTAAGAGCGGGGGAATCAATATCCCAATCTTTGGTGAGGTCTAGCGTCACAAAGTAGTTATTCCAGGTATCCTCTGTCTGGTCGGCCTCTGACCTGGAGCGACCGCCGTACAAGTAGAGCGTCCCATTCAGCTGAGCGGCTTGAAGACCCCATCGAGCGCATACTTCAGTGGGACTGGTCTCGCGTTTAGTAATAACACCAGCATTGGCGCCATTGATATCGCTGAGTGAGTGGCCATTTCTCCAACTAAATGCCGGGAGCACAATGGCGATGAGGAGTGCCAACATTGTAAAGCGCTGCAAACCCGAGACGCTTGGAGGTGCACCAGAGGTGCTTTTGACTCGTGGTCGGCCCTTGTGGTTTGATAGCTTGGCGTACCAAGTCTTGGGGGATGTTAGTGTTAGCTGTCGTGGGCGATGGCGCTCGCTACCGTCCTGGTCCTGGCTGTGGTCTTCGTTTTGTTCGTAGTGTCGCTTGTTAGGCTTGGAGGGTTGTAGGATATTAGAGGTAGTATCGCTCAGATCTTTGTCGTTATCTTGGGTATCAAGCTGCTGACTTGGCAATAGTGTAGGTGCGGACGAGGACGTGGGAAAGTCTAGATCGTTTTCGAGGCCAACTTCTTTAAATACGGATCTTCTGCCCTTTCTGATGGCGCCTCCCATTTTAAACTGTGGAGGCAGAAATATTTGAGACTCTCGCAGTCGATCTGAAGTACGTTGAGAATTAAAGCGAGGCCTGGCTGGAGGAGCCAAAAAGGCCGAAGCTGAATTGGTCGGGGTAGGGGATTTAACCATTGACATCGTGACTGGGTGCGCGTATACGGATTGGACAATATGATGATGGCCTGTGGCGACAAGACCTGCAAAACAAAGGAATTGGGCGTCTCTTGGTGGCTTGGATCGGCGAGTACTATGATGATGTAGCCACCTTGAAGCGATACCACTCTGTAGGGATCATATCCTGCAAGTGACGTGATTTATAATGACAGCAGATGATGAGTGAGCGTATGGTTTCCTTGTGTTTTTTTCTCTTTTTTTTTTCTCAATAGAAGCTTCTGTAATTGAAAAAAAAGAGAGAGAAGAAAAGGGCCCTGGATGAGTTAAAAGAGGCAGTAAAGAGAATAGAAACGCAGAAAGTTCACCAGGGTGACTTAGACTGTGCTTGAAGAGGGAGTCCAAGCCTCTAAAAGTAACGAATGCAACAGTGATCGTCGCATGGAGCTGAGCAACAGCAAAGCAAGCTCGGGCTCTCCACAATTGGTTTGACCTGGTCTGTATCCGAATGTATCTGTTGTATGTAATTAAATCATCTTTGGAGAAGCACGCCGTTGTTTCTAAACCCCTGACTCACTACATCATCGACTATTGCCGACATTCTTTTGCTTCGATTCGAGATTTAGCACAGTGAGACAAGCGACCGACGTTAGATGTAGCGAGCAAGGCGAGGTTGAGTCGAAACACAGCCTAAGTGAGCAAGGCGCGTGGATGTTAGTTACCTAGTAGTGTGGAGATGGAGATGGAGATGGAGAGGGGATATGGAATGACATACCAGCTGCCAGTTAATTAGTCTAGAGCCCTGGTAATGGGTAGCAACAATTACCTACTTTGGTAAGGTAGATAGGTAGATAGATAGAGTATGGTTGCACCTGGTACACACGTTTGAATAGCATCGCCTTGATCAATTCGATAGCGGCTGCATTGCCAACAAGACACCTCCTTCGGTAACGAGACGAGCCAAGTAACAGGCTTCGGTGAGCATACACACCAACATCAAACGCGTACACGCTTGCTTGGTACAGTATCACGACCGCGCAAAAAACCTGGCATGGAATTGGTCCTCTGTATTTTTTTCCCGGTCTTCTCTTGCAACTTTCATCAAAAAAACTTGGACGAATTAGCATTTGATGCAATGTCGTTCCCTGCCAAATTCATCATGGGCCTTGGTATTGACGGTGTAATGATTGGACCACGGAGACGTGGCGATGACTTCATTTTGTTCCGGGGTCTGTATTCTTGGCCTGAGTGTGTGATCCTCGGTCCGAACGCTTGCTGCTGATGTTTTGACCAACATTGAGCGCGTGATTTTTTCTTTCTACTGCTTTCAATCTCCCACTGGTTTTTGCCGTCGTGTGCAGTACCGTTGATGCAGCGGCTGTGAAATCTGGGGTTGGAGAGTGGTTAGCAACTCCAAAACAGACTAACAAAGCATCCTGCAGGGATTGTGGAACGTTTTGATTTTGGTTGCGTTGTTGTCCTGTGCACGATCACGATCGAGATTTGTTTCCGGGAAGTTGAGAAATGAAAGACGTGGTTGGTTCGGATATTGCATAATCCATTTATAGAACAGTTACGGTCTTACGCACTGTATTTAGCATATTTGGCATCACTAACTTGGACAGTGCGACTTGAGTTAAGCAAAGCTTCGCGAGAACTCGTATACTATATTACAGTAGCTGTCAGTAATGTATTAGTCCAAGGCGTGTCAAGTCAAATGTTTGAATCTGCAGTGTTTCCATTTCAAGAACCCCGTGTTCCCACTAATCCCCAATACGAGCAGCGATTATCAGCGGCTGCTGAACCATCACTGCCGCCACCCGCCGGGTTCAAGCCCTCCGTGCTGATCATGCCTCTTTCTCGCGCAACGGTCGGTGATACTGTATTTGACATTTCCATTGGAAACTTCCGTCCCTCCTCTTCGGTCCTTGGGGTTCGAAAACAGCATCCTCTTCGTCTGGCACTTACATGCGACATAGCCACACCTCGCTTCCAGAAATACCAGCTCCCGCCACACCACGGTGCCACGTCTGATAGACAAGGAGTATGGATCTCATCCCCTTCGTGTTGGCGATGATAGTATTGTATATCCTCGAAACGAGCTGAAACTTGAGATGCATGTCGGTTATTTTAGACGCCTGATCTTGACCGAAAAACTAAACGAGATCACGGGCTTGCCACCAACTCTCATCATCTCATCTCAACACTCTCACGGACCATTCGGCAAGTTAGCTCTCCGGCCAAGGCGTCCTAGACCAAGCCTCAAGTTCTGTCGAACTACTGAGCCTCACGGAACGGGTTATTCACTGGGCCCGATGGCCCGGTGCGAGCTGAGTTCCCTTGTGGGACTGTTGGTGGGACTCGCCGGAGGTGCTCCGAACGAGGAGCCCCTGAGATTGGTAGCTAGATGAGGCATCCAACCGTACAGCCTCATCATGGCTAGATGAACCCTCAAGCGAACAATCATAGCAGCAGTGACAACAGCTCCTCACCAAGTCACTGCCATACTTCACATCATTCCCCTGGTTTTGGGCAACGGGTCAAAGGCCTTATCCTCAGCAGCCTCTAGGGGCGCCTCGGCCTCTGGAGGCAACCTAGACTCTCCGCGATTCACCTTGAGGCCTTGCCTGACCCCAAGTTCGCGTCCAATAAACAGTAACGAAGCCCCTGCAGCATCGCTATGCTCGGGAAGGGTTGAAGGGACTAGGTAAACGGTCGACAGTGGCCAAATCAATTTTAGTGCGTCAAACACCTTCCTTGGGGACGGATTGTCGCGAAATGACGCTGGGTCAAGACGCCGACCTACCGCCTCCATAATGTTTCGTGCCTCTTCACGGACCCGAGATATGCAATGCGAACGTAGCACTTTGAGCTCGTGTAGAGGGACAGGAGTAGATGGATGGTGAGTCAAGAAGTTTGCAAAGGTCAGAACAACATGATATCCTTTTACTCGTGTCGAGTTGAGCATGTTGCGCATATAGGGGATGAAAACATCGTCGACATGATCGTAGGTTGCATCGAAAGTGCTGAACTGGTCTTCTGCTTTGAACACGATCCCGAGCAAGTTATAATACTCGGCCGAGGCCGCATCGAAGTCTCGGGCTCGAAGAATAGCGAGGATGCGCGATTGGACATGTGCAATTTTGCAGATATATTCAGAGACTTCGACGGCCAACACCTCTCCTGGATAAAGTGTTTTTCTGATGACAGCAAACCATTCTTGGGATTCGGGCGGGCACTCGACGTTGGTCAGGAGGCAGCGTACTTGCTACCGAGTCATTAGCAGGAATCAGATGTGAAACTTTGGAATGGGCATACCACCATGTTATATGCGGGCCAAAAGCCCATCCTATTAGATTCTCTCAAAGACTCTGCTCCCCTCTGTTTGAGAATACTATATAAGCCATTTGTATGGAGATGCCATGGGCTCATTGGTGTCAGTCGGTTGATGGAACCCATGAGAAGCTGAAGAATTATGAGCATTAGCGAAGTTGCTCAAGTCAAAACATACTACTCACCTCGTAGTTTGTTAGAATCCATACTGTTGCGAGGACATCGTCCCTCATAGCACCGCCAGGCGTCTTTAACGCCTCTCCAATGGAGCTCAGAGTTTTACCAAGGTAGGTACCAAGTTCTTTGTCAGTCTGAATCACGGAGCCGTTATCGATGGCAGTAGGATATCGAAGGTTGGTGATATAGGTACGGGCAAACAGGTGAGTGGCCCAAAGAAGAGGTCCCTGGGGACCGCTTTGCTTGTAAGTATCGTGGAGAAAGTCCAAAGTATAATAAACATTAAGCAAAATTGGAACCGAATGAGCGGTCCAGTGCTCGTTGAGGGATTGAGGAAGGGCAAGAGCTTTTTCTGCGTTTGTGTATGCAACAATATCAACGAGACCTGGTGAGACGGGGCTCTGGGTATGGCCATTTTCTGATGAAATGAAGGGAACGGCAGCATCTCCATGAGATGAAAGTGAAGGTGAAGATGAAGATGGAAAAGAGGATGAGGACTCGGCAAAAGTCATGACCGACTCGCCTCGAGCCTTCTGCTGTGTCCTCTTCTTTCGTCTCTTGATAACAGTTGGGTCGGCATTACGAAAGACGAGCTCATGCTCATCCCGATAGCCGGGACAATCAGCCCCATATTTGATACATCTTTGACAAGATGGTCTGGCAAGATCACACTATGAAATTGTCAGTACTCCGGGTCTGGTCAATAGATTTACTCATCTCTTGTTGGTGAGATAAGTGCGTAAACAGGGGACACGGTATGGGACTGACCTTTACACGCCGTGACCTGCAGAGGTGACAATCTTTGCTTGGCTTTCCTGTGTTAGGCATGATTGCTATGCATCAAGACACCTAAATGGAGGAGAACGCCATGCACAAGCCCTGGAAGCAGTGGTGGTTTGTTAGAGTTGAAACAGGTAATCCTTTCGAACGTGAGCACGTTGGCGTCGGAAACGGATTAGCGGCCTTACAGGGCTGATGCAATCACTGGCGATGGGGGGTAGGGGAGGGGAGGGAAGCAACATCACGTGCGAGGCAGCAAACGGCCAACTCAAACGGTAACCAACCACTCTTGGTAACAGTAATGAATAGAATGATATGAGCAGCGAGTATGTCAGTTTGATTGTATTGAAGACGGGTCTTGAAGCTTGCTGTTTTCTGAGGACTGGAAGAGGTTCATATGCACGCTTATGACAGGATTACTGGAGAATATCAAACCTCGCTCTACCAACTCCCACCAACCGACCCTCATAAGGCAATTCTCTAGCCTACTGATGAAAAGGCATAAAGACTACATGTGGGCTCATCCCGCTAAGAGGTGGCTAGCTACCTAGGTAGGCATCTAGGTAGTATGGTGCTCAAGGGCTTGCTCATATAGAATGTTTCCGTCTTCTCAGGGCCGCTACATACAGGACAGTACAGCTAACTACAAGCCAGTGGTTCACAACAAAATCTTGTGATAAGAAAACTGTTTAATAAATGATAACATTAATCTCTCTGCAAAGGCACTCCTATGTCTTCACTCCAGCATCCAATAATCTCTACGTGACTGGAAACCCTGCCACTGCCTGCCAGCTGCCGTCGAGCGCTTGACTGTAGGTGTAGGTGCTCAAACCAGATGGGACTGATTGTTTGTATTGTTTTCGATTCACCTCTAGGTACATATGTACCTAAGTAGCTCAATATCCTTTTTTATTTTCTACCTTTTGCAGCAAACAAAGCTCGAACTGCACAACGCGACCTCCACAACATTTATTCAAAACTCGACACTGCATCGCCCAGACCTGTTCAAGTTCTTTGACTCTACACGTTGTGCGTTTTATTCGAGCTACCAAACCACTTCTAAAAATGTCCACACCCGTGTTCGAAAGGCTTCGTGGTTCGTTGCCCTCGCGCGAGGCACTTCTGAGATTCATCAACGATGGTGACTTCAAGCCGGTGGCAATCAGGGACTCTGGCACCAACGACGACCCTGAAGTTATTGCCGACCCTCATATTATTGACGCGTTTGAGATCTCTAAAGATCTCAAGATTATTGATGAGCCCAAGGTATTTGCAGTGCCTGAGGTCTTTGACAAACCCGGGGTCATTGACGAGCCTAAAATTGTGGACGAGCCCAAGACCAGCAACGAACTCGTCACCAACAGCGAACCTGCGTTCAACGATGAACCAGTAAATAACAACGAACCAAATTTCAGAGAGGAACTTGTGCTCACCGAGGAGCATGATGTCAGCGAAACACTCGTCAACGAAGAGATGCCCACCAACAAAAAGATGCTCGTCAATGACGAGACTATCATGAACGGTCAAGAACCCATCATGGCTATCAAAACACCAAATCCGAGCATTCTTTTTGATGCCAACGGAGACCTCCACCTTGAGATCGGAAGTGATCCAATACGAGACATGACCGTCGACTCTCGAGCACTCTGTCGCACGTCCATAGAGCTTCAGGCAATCCTTTCACAAAACGTCAAGCAAGACAACGACAGCAACTGGACAATCTACCTCCCCGAGGACGACCCAGCACCTTTTATCATACTTCTCGACCTCATTCATGCCCGGTTTCAACATGTTCCGTCTCAAGTTTCCATCGACCTGCTTTATGGTATTTGCATCCTCACCAGCAAGTACAACATGACCCAGGTTCTACGACCCGTGGCCGAGCGCTGGTACAAGGCCATTGAGCGGCCTGTAATTTCTGATCCGTTTTTCAAGATGATATTCGTGGCTTGGGAGTTGGGGTTCGAAGACGACTTGAGCCAGATGACTGGTCAGATTGTACACAACTGCTTCCTGAACGAATCCAACAAGCTCGCTATTGGGAAGAACAAACAGGCCTTGGCCGAAATTAAGGCCCTTCAGAGTGTCCCTGTTCTCCGTCAGTCTCTAATTCTATCTGCTAATGTCAACTTTGCTAATCCCTCTAATAGAATGTATCCAAGAACACCGCGATCTGGCCCTGCAGACATGCCTAGAGGAATGCCAGAGACTGAACAAATTTCCTCTCACAATCGCGCAAAGGCTTTACGTGCGAATCCCTCAAACATGACGATTTTCCCCGAATAGAGTTCCACGAGCAAGATGCTATTTACAAGATGATTGGCAGGATGATGAGCCAGGCTGGTGCAGATGGCATTCTTGACCTCTTCAGCTGCAATAGCGAATTGGAAACCTGTGAGAGCTTGCATCTGGATCTGGAGACCCTTCTAGTCAAGATTTCCAAGGTGGCCATGTCGTTCGATCTCTGCCAGTGGTGCTCTCCCGTATTTGGTATGATTCAGGAGATCTCAGCCCAGTTGTGTATAGCTGAGGATCCTTTGTACCGGATACATTTCCAGGCCTTGAAAGTGCAGGCTGCCAAGGTCAGGATGGGAATGTCATGAGATTGCGGTATCAATGGACATATTTGTACAAGATGTTCATATTTGTGAAGGGAACCTAGAAGGTTGTATGTTGCGGTTGAAAAACTTAACCTCCGGTTGAAGAATGACCCAGTCAAACATGAGGTCAACAAACAGATTATCAAAACATTACAGAACAAAAATTTATTCTTGGAACTACAAATACATGGTAGAAAAATAGGTCTGGCCTACTAAGTCATACAATCCCTTGATTAGATATTCCCTCTTCTTACTTATTCTTACCCTAAGAAAATGGGTGTTATGTCATAGGGAAGATGCCATATACCCAGTGGTTCTATTAATTACTCTACCTTCGTGTTTGGAGCACATATTCTCACTAGATTAGAAACGTTCACCAGCAAATTCACTGGGCAGGCAAAGAGCCATGACAAGTGAATACCTTGATTGTGCAGCACGGGTGGGCATCAGTCACCCCTAGATCTTGGAAGAAATTCTTGGCCTGTTGGTAGAAACATTCACTACTTATAGTATTTGCCACATGCTAAGCTCCTATAAGCAATCTTGTAATTTTAAAGTGAATTCTTTAATCCGTCTAGCACTTTTATTACTTTACGTATTATAGTTCTTCCACTTCTTTCTACCGTACTATTACTCTCCATTTCATTCTAACCTCTCACTCCGGTCTTTAACGTCGCCCTCTTACCCTCCTAATCTCATCTTCTTGCTATCCTCACTTCTTCTTTGGTAACTCCCACATACAGCTGTTTTCGCGTCTATTCCAATCAGCAGAATTCATCATGGAAGACCCATCGGCCGCATCCGACGATCCTCCAACCCCCAAGGAAATCGTGTTTGACCCTAATGGAGACCTCCGGTTATTTGTTTGGACTGAGTCTTCAGATCTGACTCTAGTTGTGGACTCGCGTATACTTTGCAGAACATCAAAGGTATTTCGCTCGATGCTGCGCGGCGGCTATGTCGAGTTCCAACCCCAGCAAAGTCAGTGGGTAGTCAAGCTACCTGAAGATAACTCACGAGCTCTTATCGTGCTTTTGGACATCATCCATGCGGCATTCGAGCGGAAACTAAGATATTGCAACATCGACGACTTATACCGCCTTTGCGTCCTAACAAACAAGTATGACATGACAAAGGTGCTACGGCCGATAGTACAAACTTGGTCCTACATCATCGGAAGCAATATCGTTATGGATGCACAAATTGAAAGCCTCTCCAAGAAGCTGTTTGTAGCTTGGGAGCTGGGATTCAGCAGAAGGGTTCAAGAGATGGTGGGTGTAATTGCTCGACAGTGTTCGACAAACCAAGATGAAGATTTGGTCTACGGAAACCTCACACTCTTGAAGGACCTGGAGCCTTTCAGACTACTCGATTTTACAGAATGTGTCGCTCGACACCGTCGTGGCTTGCTGGCTGTCTATCGAGTCGAGTGTGAGAAGATAACAAAACGATTCCTCACAAAACACACATGCTGCTTGTTTATATCTCCTTAAAACGCTCAGGCTCACACTAAGGCCACTCTATACAAATTTGTGCTGAAAACACACAAGCTCGGTATCAAATCCTTCTTCATATCTGCTCCGAACGTTGCTCAGCATCGTGGCAGTGTGTTTGATCTAGACAAGAAGTTCCTCCAGGTCGATATGACCATGCAGAGGACAGGCTAGCTCTGGCACTGCAGCTGTTTCCGCCTCTCTAGAATTTTCGTAGCCATCAATCTACTTTGTAACAGGCTGGCGAATCCTCTGTCTCATCATCAGTTGTATATAATGAACAGCCAGGCCGATAAGGTAGCGATGATGACGAATATGGGCTTCGACACCAAGAGCAAGTTGAAGTGGGAGTTTCAGTGAGCGTGAGAGCTCTGAATCTTTTCAAGAAGATGCATGGCAGGGAGACGGTATCTGACGGATAATTTAAGGATCCTCGAGTGTTATTCTGGAAACATGAGTATGCGGCCTGAGGAGATTCTTGGACATTTATAAGCTCGTTCATCTTATATTCGTCTCTGGCTCAAAGCGGGTCGGGTTTAGTAGGGTTGAGATGGTTGCAGTATGTGGCTGACCTTTATTCCGTGTACCACCAAAGCATCACCCTGACGTTCGTTTAGATGAAGCTCTCTGACATAGACTCTCATAATAGATTAATATCTCTTAGCGTATCCGTACCCAACAAAACGTCTTATGTCGACCCTCCAGTGAGGCCCTTATGATATTTCCTAATTAGGCCATCTCGTCCGCTCTCACTGGCCAGCATCCATCACCCCGCTTTCGTCTTAATCGTCTTACCTGACGAGAAAGAGTGGTTTAAAATTTTAAAAACAAGGTCACAATGTCACAATGTCACAATGCCACACAAATATTGAATCCTCTTGGTATCGTTCTGTAATTGGTCATTTTCTAGGCCCTGGTGCTGCATTTCCTTTTTCGTCAGCCCGTGTAATGTCCCTATAAAAGCCCACCCACTCTCTCACTCCTCCTCACTCACCTCCTTCGCCCTCCTTTACACCATCTCACCATGACAACTCATTACTCCCAACGCAAAGACATTCTCCCCCTCACTGGAGGCTGCTCCTGTGGTCTCATGCGCTACCAAATTTCTCTTCCTCCCCTCCTTGTCCACGCCTGTTACTGCACCGCCTGCCAGCGTCAGACAGGCTCCGTCCTCGGCCTCAACGCTATCGTCGAGTCCACCACTCTCACCCTTCTTTCCTCAGCACCACCCACCCTCGCCGGTCCAGAGCCTATCCCCGCAGCTGTCCAGCCCGTCTTTGCTCGTCTCACCTCCGCAGAATCCGCCACCCGCGAACCCCAGCCCAAACCGCGGCCCTTATCCGTGTGCATCCCCACAGGGTCTGGCGTGGGACAGACTGTGGTGAACTGCCCAGCGTGCCACACGGCTCTTTGGAAGTACTACGGCGATGGCGGACCCCATTTATCGTACGTCAGTGTTGGAACGCTGGATACGCCTTGGGAGATCGAGCCTGACGTGCATATCTACACGCGCTGCCGCCAGAGCTGGGTGACCATCGACGATGGAAAGCCTGCCTTTGACGAGTATTATCCCAGGCGGGAGGACCTGCTGAGGGAGGATGCTCTGAAGAGATTTGAAGCGGTGAAGCCCAAGATGAAGGAGATGCAGGCCGAGTTGATGGCTGCATGGCAATAGGTTGTTTGATTTCGCAATAAGTTACATAAGGAATAAGCAATGAGGTCGAAAAGATGAGGTCAAGCGAGACATGGGATTGTTATGAGCTATTGTCATCATCTAGCAGCGTACACAACAGCATTCAGTCTGCCATTATCGCCATTATCATTATAATGCTGTCCAATAAAGCAGAAGAATTATATCCTGTATTCACCTTCACTCCGTCCCCGGCCAATATAATATACCACACAAAATCACGCTCAGCATTCCATCGTCCCGTGTCTGTAGCTGCACTGGCCAAGGACTTATTCCTTTCACCCAGCCTCACCCCGTCCGCTAGGCTCCAAAAAAGAAAAGACCCAAATGTATACCGCTTGTGGCGATTTGGTATGATGTATATAAGAAGAAAATGAAGCAAAACAGACCGGTTGTTACTCTCCAACGCCCCAACATTCAAAGTCAAATGAAACCAGGTATCGTCGAAAACCTTAAACACATGAGCGAATCGCTCTGAGCGGTTTGAAAATCATGGCATAGTCCACATATGGTTAAGCCCTTGGGCTGGGCTGTATGAGAAGGAAAAAAGGTGAAGTTACCCAGTGATGGTATTTTGATCCTTGTGCAAGAAAAGCAAATGTATCCACCCCCCAGTGCCGATGCATTTAACAAAGAAAAGAGGCATATATGCGAAAGAACGTATAGCAGAATGCTTGGTAGGGTATCTGGAATTCACAACTTCTTAACCGCCGACCTTGCGAAAGCCCTCAACTCCAAGAATAGGGATCTCCACATCGCAGAGATTCTCCATCCCTTCATCGCGGCGACGTTCGACAAAGTTGTTGCATTCAAAAACAACCTGTGCCCATTCGGCAAGTGAGCGACCAACGTATACGGCGTTCTTGATGTAGAAGCCTGTAGGCTTTGTAGGGTTGACGGCGCTGTCGGTGAACGAACCCGTGTTCGACTGAGGGGGTGAGGAGGGTGTTGACGATGAGGGGCTGCCCTTGGTGCTAGATGGCTTGGGAGATTCGATGCTCGATCCCGAAAGAGTGAGCTCTAGCTTCCAACTCGGAGCATCGGTTTGTTCGCTAGGAGAGTTCAAAGAACTTGCGTTCTTGGCGTTGTCGATAAGCCCTTGCTGAGGACTACCTGAAAACTTGCGCGTGGGCGCCGCGTAAGCCGTCGGTACGATAGAGCCGTTGACTTGCAGTGGCCCGCTAATACGGCTCTGGGCTGGACCAGGAAGTCGAGGCCGAGTCAAGAAGCGGTCTCGGATCGGCGCTGCTTGTTGCTGCCACGCAAGTATAAACTTGAAAACATACTTTGGTTCCTCATAGGTAGGTTGAGAATAGAGAGAGTCGTCTTCGGATGGGCGGTTCTTCTGGCTGTTGTTGATGGACCCCTTGTTGGGTGGGGTGCTACCCGAAGATCGGGACTCAGCTGACTCACGACGAGCGTTATGAATATCATCATCCCACCCGGCGCCAACTCCTGAGTTACCACCAAGAGAAAGAACTTTGCCTAACAGCGACCATCGTTTCTTCGAATCGTTCTTCAAGGAATCCGGTGGCAAGCCGTTGAGGACACTAGTGTCACTATTAGGAAGTTTGGCAAAGGAATCAAAGCTTCCCATATATAGTCCAGGCTGTGGAGTGTTGAGTTCCTGGCGAATAATCATGAAGCGCTTTCCTGGAGCAGGGCTCACTGGGGCAGTCGAAGGGGGGATCCGTTGGTCTTGTTCTGCAGCGTGCTTCATGTGGAGGTAATGAGCCCATGTTGTTTGGAGTCTCTCAGCCACAAGCACAAAGATCTGACTATCGTCAAGTTAGCAAGCAACGAAAACACATGAGTAATCGAAATGCTTACCCATCCACTTCATCCAGCGTTCCTGAGTCTCGGCACATTCGCCAACACAGCAAACGCTGGTAGTAAGCTCGGACCATGGGGCACCAATGATTGAAATATTCATTGAACGTCTCTTCTGTGAGCAGCCAGTCCTTGCAGGCAGTCAATTTGCGAACGGGATCCTTAGATATAGCGTCCCAGATTGAAAATATCAGTGCCATCATTCGAATCTCGGACATGGTGTTGAAGGAGCTCATGATCTTCTGGCAAACATCTAGCCAAAATGCCCAATCAACGTAGCTGTCGGAACTGTCAGGATCCTCAAACTCGCTGTAGAGCACGAGAACTTCCTCCAGGAAATCACACAATATGAAGCAAGCTGGATGGTCGTATTTCGATACCTTCCGGGTCGCCGCTCTCATCATGGTAGCAAAGGTTTCTGCAAATGTATGGCGAGCACCCGCAATCACGAGTGAGTCGTCGGAAAGGAAATCCTTCAATAGCATAATACATCGGTTCTCAGACATGCCCCTCATGATGTTGCTGACCGGGAGCGGCATAGCCATTGACGCATCTGCGCCAGACATAGAATCTATAGTGGCAGGATTATAGCCACCATTTATAGGAGTTTGGCGGTGAATAGTTGTATCCAAGACGTAGAGAAGCTGGGCTTGAACAAGCGCAAAGGCAGGTGACCTTGCCTTTTCAAGCAGAGGTAACCCAGGAGGCATAAACTGCTCGGAGAGGATATGGAAATATTTGCAGAAGATGAAGAAGACGTCGGTATCTCGCCCTTTCCAGCGTGCCGCCCAGGGGCCCGTCCAAGGGATTCGAGACACGAGCATAGGCAACCTAGGCACCTTTTTAAGGCTATCCCACATGCCTTTTGGTGATGTCCAACCAAAGCCGGTCATGGTTGGAGGGAACAAGGCCGTAATGTCATCGCTCTCACCCTTGTTCTTCCGGGGCAGGCCCACTTCGTCCGCTACCCGTCGGATGAGTTCAGGAGAGAGACCCCAAAGCCTAATCAGGATATCTGCGATGCCTGGGGCGAAGAAAAACGCGTATGCGCATGCCTTTCCAGCAAAGTTGACAAGGCTGACCGGAGCATGGCGCAGCGACAGTTTGTCAACTACAAACGCCATTTGCTTGACCAAGGTGGAAACAAACATAGTTCTGACGTTGTGCTCGGCTGATTCTTCTAGGAACGCTGCCTGGCTCGACGTGATAGATGAGTTGGACGAGTTGGTATATGATCGAGCCCGAACTCGTTCTGCGGGTGAGCGGTCAGCGAGCGGTAGGAAATAAGACGTAGCTTGTCGCCATTCGAGTCGCATCATGATAAGTGTCGCAGCGTCAAGCAAGACCGGGCGGTCGACGCCAGGCACAGGCTGGGGCGCATGGCCTTCCAGCATCTCCAGAATTGCGATCCACCACTTGTTCAAAATCGTTGCTCTCCGATCGACATCTTCGGGTAGGAGCTGCTTGGTTGATTTATGGTTCATGGTGTTGCGTAGGAAGGGGAGAAGCTGTGTTTGGACCTGCGACATTCGCTGGGCGGTACTCTTGGCGAGGAACCCCTTAAAATCAACATCAATCGACTTGAAGTGCGACCACAGTACATCTCGCTGTTGAGGCGGCATCTCAACAGGAGATTCATCGGTCACGGTTGTAGCAGGTGTGTTATCGTAGGTAGAGGATTGTGTCGTACGGTCGTCTGTGGTGGTCGAAGGTGGTGGTGCGAGGCTCGTGGCGGATGAAGCGCAGCTGTTGTCAGAATCGGTGTTGGTGTTGAGCTTTGACAGGCCCGCCTGCTTCTGTTTGAGCTTTGAGAAGTAGCTGGTCGCTCGAGAAAAGGTCTTAGGGCCGGCGGCCTTGAGTGAATCACTTGACTTGTTCTTCTCCGCTTGTTCAACGGTCAATGCAGGGTGTTTGCGGGTCTTGGTAAGTTTGACCGTTGTTGTGCTTTCAGCTCGGCTGCGCCCAGATGACTCGTTGTTTTCCTTTGTAGAATCGACATTTGGCAAGGGGGACGGAGAGCGAGAGGTTCTCCACGACCGTTTGGCGAAATTTGCTAATGATCCTGACTTCGTTAAACTTCTCCGTTGGGGTTTCGCGTCTTCAACGGGTCCGTCGCTAAATTTCGCATCGCCTGAAGAAGTAGTCGGTCGGGGAGGCTCCTCACGCTGGAGATCTGTGCTGCTCTTGGAACCTGGAAGCCAACTCCGAGGTTCTATGAGCGAGCTTGTTCTTCTTCTGGCATGCCTGGTGCGTGAAGTCTCCTGGGGCACCTCTTCTGTTTCAATAATTGAGGGAACTGACTCTGGCGCCGCCTTCCCAGTCTCAGCCTGTTCGCCTCCGAAGAAAACAGATGTATCGAGGTCGAAATCAACATTGAACGTGGGGAGGTCGAAACTCGGTAGCGATGAGAGATCGGATTCGCTCTGGCGCTGTGACGGCGAACTTGAGGAGGACAGGAGTTGCAGATCTGGGCTCGAGTGAGACCGCGGGAAAGAAGGCGACGTTTCCACGGCCGGAGCCATGGTCATAGTAGAACCGCTCATCTCATGACAAAACGATAGGGAATAGGCAACCTTCCAGGAGAGAAGCGTCCAGTAGATTGGTGCTCCTCAAGTTGGAAAGGCGACCGTATAGAAAGAATGAAAAAAAAATCAATAATAACGCAGGTAATTTTTTCTCAATTCACCATTATTCGATGCTTCTCTGTCCGGCAGAGGAGGGGGGGG
>JAJJWN010000148.1:0-50385 GCA_021655885.1 Fusarium abutilonis | reverse complement strand
TTTAGGCCGCTAAAAAAGGCCTATAAGTAAGAAATTAAATATCTTATAAAATACTATAAAACCTATATTATTAAGACCTAGTAAGACTACATAACTTATGTCAGCTCAACTTGGCGATTGCTAGGATGTAGATATTATATTCTTTATTTGTCAAACTCTTATCTTCTCTTAACCACTTAAACCTCATGAAAGTTTATCCAAGTACTTTCTTCTGTAATAACACTACATCTCAGCAGATCTTGAAGATAGAATTCGAGACATCTGCCAAAGTTTACAACACTTGGGATGTGAGAAAGGTGGAGTCGAAGAAAGCAAAGCCGAACTGGACAAGGCTTTAAGCCAAGGTCATGTCTTACTGAGTTAAAAGTATGTAAATAAGGAGGAAACTTGGAAAACGACGGTATCTGTTAGTTGAATTCTTGATCGGCCTACCTACCCTGTAGCACACATCGGTTCGATGCACCATGAACAGAAAGGTATGTTTGTGAATTGGTCTTTGCTCTCCCAATGGCTGGTCTGACATAAGAGAGTCTTATAGTTGATGGATACCGACGATGCGTACATAGTGGTTGCACTTCCTCTTACTGGGTGGTCTATGCTTAAGCGTTTATTAAAAAGGCTAATGTAGCAAAAGAAGATCCAACTGTGAGAACTCTACAGCATGATCGAGTTAGCATGGTACGCCTTCTTGGCACTCTATGTTTTACTGTTTTAGCCCTTGATATTGGTGATATATAATAAACTGAGTCTCCATGGGATACATCAAGACAACGCATGTGCTAAGTCTCATCCTCGTTCGAAGTGATGATCAGTTGAAAGGACCAGTAAGTTCAGCTTTTGAATTAATATATTTTGTACGCTCCATTAAATTCCCCACATGCTACTAAAGCATAATCTGGTAAAGTTGAAAACATTCTGCTGATCGTCTTCGTAATTAGCTTGTACATAGCTAACGTTATTGGCTTTTGTAAAAAGATAAGTAGTCGATCCAGAGTAGGGGCCATCAATGGTCTGTCTTGGTCAATCGTATCATAACCCAAGGCCATACATGCTACCAAATCACCTTGAGTACCATAACCGCTCGTAAACTTTCCGCAGGGAGTCCTCCGGGTCTCAACACAGGCGATGACAATAACGGCAATCCCGAAAGCGATCACGATACCTGTATACATCTTCTATCGAGGCAAATGAAAACTCATCGGTAAGCCAGAGACAGCTGCAGAGTCTCAGCAAACCGAAAAGTGCCACGGGGAAGAAGATGATATCGACAGCCATGAAAACAGTGAACCTTGGCACAAGCGGATCGATCTGACTTCCCAGCAAGAGGATGATAGCTTGTAACCCTTGAACAGTAACTATCAGGGTCTTTAAAGCCTCCCTCGATAACAATGAAATTCTGTTGTCGTCTGGTAACTGGACGCAACGCGGGCGGCTATACTTGATGATGGCTTCAGAACCGTCCCAGCCTTGTTCAGTCCAGAATAGCGCATTTGTAGCGGCGAAATCCATCTTATCCCAATTCTTGGCCCGAATCCGTCTGTCGGCAATAGAAGCGTATCGCCACAGGATAGAAGTTGGATTATAATGACATATAAGCTCATGCCAAGGTGGTCGACTGGTACAGAGATACGTCGGCGACGGAGCACCGACGAGAACATGTGCAATGAGGGGAGCCAAACACAAGGTAAGAAGCGTAATCCAGTCAGAAAGGCTGATATCCTGACTCTGATATGTCAGAGGGTGGATATAAAACGCCATTGTCGATCTTTGGCAAGACGATCAGTGTAGAGGCCAAGACAAAAAAGAAATATTCTCAGCTTAGGCATAGCCAAAACAAATGAGAAGGTCAGGTGATTGGAAATTAAAGGATTTGAGGGGATACTCATCGAAATCCAATCAATCTACACTATGAGGCTTAGTGCTGACATAGACAGGGAATAGGATCCTGGGAGAAAAGGTCTGGTCTTGGAAAAGAAAATTTGTTGCAACCGCCCTATACCATCACGTCTAATAAGGCCAGCCTTATCATAGGCATCTAGTTTCTTTTATTGTGCATGACTTGTAACGATGACAATGATCTCAATAATGACGAAATCAAAACGGACACATAACCCTGATCAGAAGCAGGGATCGGAGCACCTCTCACTCAGCTCGCATCGTTCCTCAAGCCCAGGCGGTTCTAAATGACATAAAAGACTGGCTAAAACAAACTGGATACGACAACGACGGGAATGGGTTTCAAAAACGCTTCTTCCTTTGTTGTGGCGGGTTCTTAGCAACTGACCCATCACAGTGGATACGCTCCGAGTCAAAGTCAGCCTCGACTCGTCGTGATTTCGCTCAAGGTGTGATCCTGTTAATAGAACGCTCGATGAAAAGTGACCTCTTAGCGTGGAGGGGTATTGCTTACGAAGCTCGCTTCATTGATAATGATATACAAATGAAACTATTCCACTAGACTATCGGTTTTCCCCAGCCTGAATAGATTTTCATCTTCTTGTAATCTAGTTGTGATGGAAATGCGATACAGATTACTATGCTGCAGGCCAACAAACTAACTTATTAGATTACACACACGTAAGCATGTAACCTTTGTCTCTTTGATTTTTCTACAACTTACCAAAGGACGAGTAGCTTGATGTAATACTTATCTTACATACTGGCATTACCCCTAGCTTAGAGGCCAGTGTAGTTAGCATATCATGATGCCTTTATCTCTTTTGGACCGGTGCCGGATGCATACACCCTTTGCATACAAGGGCGGTGCAAGCAATCCATAGCTCGTGACTAGAAGTGTATGCCGACAAATACTGATGTTGAGGGGAAAAACTGGATATTGCTTACCAACGCTGATCTTCAACTTCATAGGAAGCATTCACCCGAGGCTCGCGTAAAAGACATGGCGCGGGGTTTACTTAAGCTTATCTATGGACCTACCTAATGCAGTAATTCTGCTTCTCCATTTCCTCCTCTTATATCGACTGATGACTTGGAGTCAAGTCAAAAGTTGGCTAGTTATTGCCCATTCATTGCCGAAGACGTACTGTAACGTGAGATGGCCCAGAATCTCCCCTCATTTACGTCGCATCAAGACGGTTGGAACGTGGAGCTCATTGCTACGCAAATGCTGCTTGATGTCACTATACAATATAACGCGACGATCTTTGCTGTCAAGAGACGGACTGCATCGAATAAGCTCCCTTCAACCGCCGATAGCGGGATGTTGAGGAAATTGTATTTAAGATTGCCATGATCCTCGTAGTACCACACTGTACCGCCTACGCATCCGTTCATCAGAAGTTCCTGAGCTCGAAACAATGGTTGGCAGTGTGTCCAATATGGCGCAGAGGTTCTTCACCTTTGCAAGTCTTGCATCTGTCGTTACATCCCAATCGGGTGGCGTTCAAGCAGGCCTACGATACGGCGAGAATTGGGTACCCACGGTCAAAGACTCCAGGCTTGTTGCCGCCAACTTCCCTGACGTGAACATCACTCTTCGGTCTCCGGCGTTTTTGAATCCCGACAAAGTGCCTGCTCGCTTCTCCAATGGCACCGAAGGCCCAACTGACGATATTGAGCTGGGTAAGGATAAGATAAATAACCGTCTTCATCATCGGACAAGCTTGGCTAACGCTCTGGTCAAGACTACTTCATCCGCAATCTGGCTCAGCGGAATGATTGGATGACGTACGAATCGGCGGCTTTCCAGTCTGAAGAAGGTCGTGCCATCCCTTACATTTTCCTGTCGTTGCCAGACTCGGGTGGTGACAAGCTGCGTGTTTACCTCCAAGCGGCAATCCATGGTAATGAGCCAGCTGCCGACCAGTCTGTCTTAGCATTCTTGGGAAGGATGGACGCCGAACCATCGTGGGCTAGATCAATCCTCGAAAAGATGGACATCAAGATACTCCCTCGATATAACGTGGATGGTGTAGCCTACTTCCAGAGGCAGCTCGCCTCAAATCTCGACCCAAACAGAGAGCATATCAAGCTCATGCGCGGCCAGTCGAGAGAGATCAAGCGACTTGTGGGCGAGTGGAACCCTCATATTGCTATTGACATGCGTACGTTATTCCAATTTCATACCTATACGTTGAGATGACTAACCATCTTAACTGCAGACGAGTTTACTGCGCCTACTATCTATGGCGGTCAATACCAGCACGGTTCCGATGCTCTCCTCTCAGGCGGTATCAACCCAAACATTCATTCATCCATACGAGAGCAATTGCTCGATATATTCATCCCGGCTGTTGGCGAACGTCTTGAGTCCTACGGCCTTCGCTGGGAGCCTTATGTGACCGGTCCTTCCAACAGCACTGCAGGATCGCGAATCAGCTTCACCGAGGCTGTTACCGAAGCACGTACCGGTCGTAATGCCGTCGGTTTGACGCAGACCATTTCATTTTTGCTCGAAGTGCGCGGTATTCGTATCGGCAATCAGCATTTCCAGCGTCGTGTTGCTACTGCTCTCATCAAGATCCAGACGATTCTTGAGCTGGCTAGAGACAATTCTGAAGAGGTCAAGTCGGTTGTCGAGGATGCCCGTAAGGAGTTCATCAACAGCGACGAAGACATCATCGTCACGGATTCATATGTTCCAGAGAATAGGACCTTTACAATGGTTGACAGGACGAACGGCAGTATTGTTCAGGTCCCAATCGACTTCAAACGTACTACTCCATCCGTGGCAAACCTCACCCGGGCCCGACCTGAGGCATACATCATTCCACGAACCTGGTCTGATGTCGCTGAGAGGCTTGAGATCCTTGGACTTGAAGTCAAGAAGCTGAACTATGAATTCAAAGGAACTCTGGACACTTTAGCCATTGCCTCTTCAACCATTGATTCTGAGTTATACGAAGGCACTTATCTCAACACAGTCACAACGAACTCGACAAGTAGAGAAGTCGTGCTTCCTGTCGGTAGCTTCTATGTGAGCACGAGACAGCAGAATGCGGCTCTGGCATTCATCGCCTTGGAACCGGAAAACATTGATAGTTACGTCACGTTCAACATCATTCCTGTTTCTGAGGGTATGGAATATCCTGTCTTTAGGGTTCCTCGCAAGTAGTTCAAAGCGAAGAGATAGTATAGCATTAGAAATTTATTTAGTATGCCATGATGCTTATATACAAAATATAAATTGCCTCAGCTCGTGTCTAGATCAAGATTCTGGTAGTTCATGCTTATGCTTCAAGTCACGAGTCTCTTGGGAGTCTTGGGAGATCATGCTTATGGGAATGGAACGTGTTCCCCAACTCCTAAGCAAACACCATCAACTTCAATTCCATCAACCCTCTCAGTAACCTTTCCGCTTGACCCGCCAAACCGAAGAAGAAAACCACCATCTGGATCACTAGTAACCATTGGCTCCCACCCCAGCTTTCGTGGGCCATTGTAGGGATCCTCAAAGAAAGCAAGAATATGATCCTGCATCGAGTGACTGACCTCAACCTGGAAATCAGTGGTATTGGCAATGTGGTCCAGAAGCTCATACGTCCCGAAGATCAAGGGCGTTTCGGCGTTATGGTATGCGCCAAGCCAGTCGTAAACGTTCAAGTTGGGGAACTCGGCCGCGTACTGGAAGCGGAAGACGGGTACATCGAGCCGGTTTCGCCATGTCGTTGAGTTGAGCAGCGAGCATACCGCGAACGGAATGGTTCCAGAATCAACCAGAGCTTGGTCAGGGCCTTCGGTAAGATTGGCTGGTGGCCAGGAAAGAACCAGTGAAGAGAACTCATTGGCCGTCATGGACATCATTGTAGGTCGGCGTGCAATCTTGCCTGCCTCTGCTTGTGCCTCGTAGTCAGAGAAGAGAATACGCTCGTCAAAAATCGGGCTAAAGGCCAGTGGTGGACTTTTGCCTTGGTCGGTATATTGGCCGATGAAATTGGAGATCTGTATCATCGAGACCTGACGCATGCAATCAAGCTCCGCCATACCATCTTCATCATCACAACCACTGCCACAGGGCGCCTCACATCCGACATGACGTGCCACGAAGCTGAAGTTGGAATACATCGGGTCTCGGTAGGATGACTGGGTATTGACCGCATTTCCTGATTCCAAGTAATAGGCCTGCGCGATTGGATCTTCGTGCCAGGCATATGCGTGTATGTCGGCGCTCATCGCTCCAGCAGAACGACCCCATTGCGTGATGCGATCGGGATTACCACCAAAAGCCGCGATGTTGTCGTAGACCCATTCAAGAGCGGCGCGTTGGTCAAGGATACCAAGGTTCTGTTCTCCGTCGACCAGCCCGCGAGCATTGGGGAAGCCGAAGATACCAACGCGGTAGTTGACGCTGACAACGATGTGAGACTGGGAACGTTCTACCCATGACACTGGGTTCTGCTAGGGAAGATCAACACCACCCATAACGAAACCACCACCTGTCATAAGAAAGGCCACTGGAAATCCTCCCTCGGGCGGCTCGGTCGTTGGTGTCCAGACAGCTAGATGCAGACAATCCTCGGATGTGGCCTCACCCACAAGCCCCGATGTGTCATTCTGAGCACCGTTGTAGATCAAGTTGCCTTTGGTCAAGGGCAGATTCCAGAAGGATTCGACCGCCGACACAAATTGGGGGCACGACGGCGGGAACTTTGTTGAGTAACGGTGTTGGCTCGGGTCCGGTGATAGCTTCTGAGGTGGCAGCCAACGACGAGATGCCACAGGCGGTTCCGCAAATGGAATTGAGCGCCATTGACGTGTGTGAGAAAGCTCGGGATCAATCAGACCAGTAAAGGTTCCTGTAGCTGTGCGGATGGTGAGATTGCTGTCCTTAGCCGTCTTGCCAGCGAAGGCGATGCTCGCCAGTGCAAGAAAGGACAAAGTAGTAAACTTCATGCTGGAATCTTGTTGGTGTCGAAACAGAGTTCGTTCTTGGGTCTTGCGGACTTCATCTTATAACAATCAGTTCTGTGGTGTTGTCGAGACCTTTGTGTGTTCAACCCGCTATCAATGGTCACGTCAAAGAATACGTACGTATGCTTCTAGTCGATTTCTGGAAGGTCAGATATGCTGGGTGATCCTCCGCAGAGAACTTTTGGTGGTTTACCTATCAGGCTGTCGCATTTGACGTAGGATTCTAAGGCTAACGCTGACGAGCGCATTCAGGATTGGGCTAGAGAAATCCTACCATTCAATGGATAAAGGTTACCCGAGGCACGGTAAGCTTACTCTTCTTAGGCGATCGACCTTCCTCTTTTGCAGTAGATTCGAGGACCTACTGGTGGATTTATCTGCTGACAGAGCACTTGACTTGCGGAAATAAGCTGTCACAGCCATTGGATTTCCTGGTACATGATGAAGGGGGGCGGATGTTTGCTACGAATCGTGATGACGACGCCGATAAGACGAGATTTTTAAATTGAGTATGTGGACTGTGAAGCCAAGCAAGTATGGAAGCGAGTTGGCAGATAAGCAACACTTTCACCTTGTCCTATAATTGTCTGCCAAAACTCCCTCACAGCCAAGAGTATGTACAGATACTTATAGGATATTGTGGTGACCATGGCCTTCTAAATGGCCATGCCAATACTATCACTATTCCTCCATTATAGTGCGACCTGGACAGTCTTGGACATGCTGGGAACGCCCTGAGGCGACATGACAAAGAGATAGTAGAATCCAGGCAACAGCACACCGTTCTCTTGGGGTAGCTTGACAGAGTACTGGTTACCCTTCACTTGGAAATTGGTGAGAGGCACGCGTCTCTGATCACTGTTGACAGAGTGTGTAGCGCTGCCCATGCGGACGAGAGACATAGTAACCTTGCCCAAGGTGCCTGTAACACGGAAGTTGATAGTGCTGCCAGCCTTGACTGGCTTATCGGCAAGACCTTGGATGATGGGACGGTTGGCAAGAGAGCCATCCTTGTTGAACAGGTAAGGTGGCTGGAAGATCTCTCCATCGGCATGGTCGGCTGTCTTGTCGCAGCCGGCGGTAGAGCCGCCAATTTTAGCAACATAGCAGAGTCCACCACCGCCGATAAAGACAGTAGCATCGGGCAGAAGAATCGAAACAGAGTGGTAGTTGCGGGGTACGGCGTGAGGAGCAAGCTGAGTCCACTTGTTGGTCTTAGGGTTGTACAGCTCGGGGATGAGGATGCCATCAGTATTGGTGAAAACAACGGCCTTGCGTTGGCCACCGGTCACAAGAACAGTTCCGTCAGGCAGCACGACAGCGTTACCGAAGCCACGAGGGAAAGCCATATCGGCTACGCGCTTCACAGAAGAGGGCTTGAAAGGCTGTCCAATGGTGGTGATATGCGCGCGCTTGTTAGCGTCGCTACCGGTGTAATCAGGGCTGCCACCAGCTGAAAGAATCTTTCCAGCAACAGCATCGTACATGACAAAGATACCACACATGGCATTAGCATCGTCACGTGTAGCTGCCTTGGCAACTGATCCTCTTCGCTTTGTGCTGTACCAGTGCTGGTCCATACTGGGACCAGCTTGGAAGACGCTGCCATCTTTCCATCCAAAGAGCCAGGCGTGATTATCCTCTCGCCAGATACCCTCATGGTCCTTTGTGAGCATAGGCTTGACATCGGCTCCGGGCAGCATAGTCCACTTGTTAGCCTTGGGGTCGTAGACTTCGCCATTCTTTCCCTGGCGAAGACCGGAATAGGCTCCTCCGATGGTAAATACCCTGCCGTCTGAAAGGATAGTTGAAGTCTGGTAGCCGCGGGCCATCTTCATGTCAGGACCTCGAGTGAACTCATCCGTCTTGGGGTCGTAGAGCGACACAGCCTCAGCATCGGAACCGCCCTGAATCAAGATGCGACCGTCGCCAAGTTGGCTCATTCCGGGGCAGAACATGTCGTGATGGGTATCAGCAACCTCACGGTTTCTAATAGCTCCAGTAGGGAGATCGAGGGCACCAAATTGAGTCTTGCCGGAGGCGCCTCCAAAGGCATCAGGGCCCCAGGAGGAAAAGAAAAGCAGCTCTTGCGACTGAGGGAACCGAGGCACGACGTAGGCTGCAACAGGGATGACAGGAAGACGGATAATATCAGACCACTTACCCTGACTCGCGGGCTTAGACTGGACGGGAAGATGGACGACGCTGTACCTCTTGCTCTGGACCCAAAAGAGCGATGCCTCGGGTTCTTTCGCCTTGATATGGCAAACCTTTTGTTGATGGTCAAACACAGCCTTCTTGCATGCCTGGGTGCCAGAGCAGAGATCAGCACATGCAGCGAGGGTGGCAACATTCTTCACCATTCTGGCCGATGCGCCAACGTAGTCTGTGTTACGGCAAACGTCGAACGTCTTACCGCCCTTGGCACGGTACTTGTGGCTTCCACTAGGGCATTTGGAAATAAAAACGCCTTCCTCAACATCCTTGACGCGAATGGTATCGAATTTGTTGTCTTGCTCCCAGTCCATATCGGCTTCATTGGCATTGTCCTTAACGTGGCAGACGCGGTTTTGCTTGTCGTATACGGCCTTGACACATCGTGGATCCTCGCTGCAGATTTTCGCACAGTAAGCAGTGGAAGCCACGTTCCGAACTACCTTAAGACTGCCTCCTCCATTTCGGTAATCGGTGTTAGGGCAAACGCTGTAGACGACCTTGGTGGTTGAAGTCCAAGTTCCCTCTTTCGATGGGCATCGAGTCAAGGCGGCGGAAGTGAAAGGTGTAAATAGTAGGGCTGCTAGAGCCACGAATGTAGTTTGAACCATATTGGTTATGGCGATAAAGATTGACTTGGATATTAAGTTGAATTTAGAAATATTGCATTTCGTAGGAAAAGGGGGTGGGTAGAATAGAATTAGTGAATTACGCTGCACCGACAACAATGAGTGTATAGAATAGGAATAGATGAATGAATGAATGAATGAAACAATCGAACGAATGAAGTCTCGATCAATGAAAGAATGATTACTCAAGGAACGAATGTAGCAGCATGGGGGAAAGAAAAAGACCAGACGATACGAGAATTCGTTTCTTTATGTTCCAAAGCCAACGCCTCAACTGATGATCTGTGCGTGTCTAGACCGAACCATACCATGTCAAGGCACGTTAACGCACCAAAATTCGCTTAGACCACATCTTGATATGCTACTATCTTTAGCTCGAATAACCCTGCACACCGTTTTCTACTGGTACCTGACGCTAACTAACGCAATTGTACGCCAATACCAGGCGTTCGGTTATCCACGCCAAGGCCCTCTAACAGCAATCTGTTATGGAAATACGGAACTTAAATACCACCTGGACGGCGATATCAAGGGACGCACAAAGGGGGCTACCATTGTTACATAATAAATCGACCGGTTATATCCGACAAAGCATGCCTGCACAGACGGTTGTGCAGTCGTCCTTATATCCAACCATTGTGCATCGCCAACTGCAAAAGCATGAACCAAAATGTCTCACTTCCCATGATCTGTGAATGATTATCACTCAATCAACATGGTCTTCTTGTCAAGTTTTACACAGGAGAGTGAACGATATTTAGTGTCCAGTACCGAGCTGAATAGTCGGCTAGTCAGCTGGATGACAACGTACAGTAACATTTTTACTAATTCACCTATGAATCGAACGGCTTCAAGAAGAAACCTGCGGCGTTTTTTTCGAAATAACAACTAATTACACCGAGAATCCTTGTTTCCGGTTTCAAAGTCACTAGCACTGGGTCATAATGCCGAGCCGGAGTGGATTTGCGGATTTACCCTGGAGCATTAGCTCCTGGCCGAGGAACCGAGCATTTGCTGGGAGACATTGCTTTTGGAATATGAATTGTAGAATATCCTTGTATGAGCACCGTTTGTTTTATAAGGTATGGTAGAGACGAGTACCGTAACCTCAGGCCAGTTGTATACATTCCAATTGTCGATATCTCCCATGCAGTCAGAAGGCAAGAAACTCAAAGTAGGAGCCAAGATTGTTGAAAACTCTGCGTGTTCTGGGACCTGAAACGTGACAATGATGCAAAGAAGCACATAGATGGTAAGAAAACATTCAGATCTCCGAGTGTGTATGTGGGCACGATTATCATCAGAAGAAGGAAACAGCCCGGGAATATGGAAACTGCAAGTGTCCGATAGTCACCTAATCATACGAAAGGTCACCTATAGGGTGTCACGTCTTAAGTTATTAGACAATTATGATAAACAAGTATCAAGGTTTCTCTTCCTCTGCAACTAAAAACTCTTGTTCTATATTTTAGAGCTGAGATTTAAAAATAGAAATCGTCTGTAGGCCAATGTCGAGAGAAAGTCCTTGAATTGGGGGCTATGGATTTTATTTAATACGCTATCCTATAATAAGGATAACATCCTTCAACAGCCAAAAAGAAAAATTATGCTCTATTTCTCACTTAGCAGAACACTAATGGTTGACTTTTTACTGCAAAAAGCAAATGATTGACACAATAAATAAGAGCAACATTGTGGCGTTATATCTTAAGCGGCCTTATAGCTTATACCTAAGGCTGAGTCGTGAAACGAATAGGAATGTAAACACCTGCACAAGGGTGAAAGAGTAAGCTAACCTAGTTTCCCAACGCAGCTATCCCGACCATGACTTGAGTCTAAGCATAGTTTAATAAACGTTATACTACAACAAGTAGTCTCGGAACGAGCTGATTGTTTCTTTTTTTTTTTGGCTTTCTCGCCAGGCGCAACGTGCCTCTCAGTAAACTACATATACGAATATATATATCGGGCATTGAACTCAGCCGTCCCTGTTCCCGCAGGGGTTGTCCTTGCAAGGCTAAGCGGGGAAGTTTGCATTAAGTCGATCTTGAACGTTGATGCACCTTCTTGATTTGGCCAGCTGAAAGCGACGAGCCGACGGTCTGGCCTCTAAATGCTTGTCTAGCAAATGCAATCTCGGTTTCAAATGCTACCTTGGACAGTAAGACGGGCATATTGAATGCAAGTATTCCGACAATCTTATGATGTTGATTCAGAGTCTCTAGAGACTCGTGTGATTGTTGTTGTCTGGCAAGTCTATAAATATGGGTCGCTGCTACTGAGAAAGTAAAACTTCATCACACTCAACTTGCAAAGCAACTTTCACCGTCTTCACAATAACAACAACAACAACTCTTTACTCTCATCCAAACCATTTCTAAAACAAACATGAAGTTCAGCCTTCTCCTCGTTGCCGGCTCCATCGCTGGTGTCATGGCAGCTCCCTCCGAAGTCGAGCCTCGAGAGGTTGAAGCCCGCGCAACCTGCTGGAACCGAAGCGGCTGCAGCCGAAACTGGAGCGGAAATTGTGAGGACTACTGCAAGCCCTACAAGTTCTCTCACATGGCCAAGACCGACTGTGGCATCCTCGCCAAGCGATGCTGCTGCAAGACCTAAATCGGCTGGCAGTCGACCACACTCAAATCACCAGAAGCGGAATGTGATCGGTTGTTTTTCGAAGCTCGCGGCGCACAGACGAGAAGATAAATCGAGGAAGGACATAGTATCGGAAGACATGGGTTGAGGGATTCTTGAGATTCATGGCTTCAGGGCTCGTTCTGACTTTGTATGCGCTACAAGCATGGATGGACAACAGCGTGGATAACGACAGAGCTTCACTTTCTATCAAATCAACTTATATGCCGTACTGAACCCGAATTGCATGATTTAGTTCCTTGTACTAAGTGACTTAGCGATGTGTATGTGCCATGATATGACTATAATGTGACATGTGAGTTACAAGGCAAGTTGATTAGCCAATAAAGATCCTAGAAACCTAAGAATCATTTCTTTCTTACGAGAAAAGTCACTCCTTGTTGCAAGTATGCCCTCATAACCCCTTGCACGCTTTGCTTAGTCCTGCCTCTGTATGCTTTATTATCCTCAGCTTGTATATCGACACTAGCGATCCGCAGCGCCCTTGTAGATGAATAATTCGTGCTGGAGCCGAATATTTGGCGTACTATATCAAGTAGTTCTTGGGCTAGCTTACTCTGATAAAGATAAATGTAAAGCTTCGACCTACGCTAATTTGGAAAGAGGCATGCCTCGAGAAAGAAAGTTACTCTACAGTGCTGCTTCTATCACTTCCCTTTGGTAATCACTTGAAGCGCTACGTATTTGAAGCTCTAACACAGTCTCTGCCAGGGTTCTGGATGGCCACAGCCGACCACCCATTCATTATTGCTACAGAATAGTCCGTCAAGAATGGTGCGGCCGGCCATAGTATCCACCTTCATTTCATCGAACACCGGCAAGAATATCATATCAGTGACGACGAAGCTGGGTTTACTTTCGGTTGTAAGATTGCTGGCGGGACAAGATCAACACACGATGACCTCTTGACGTTCTTGTACCTCATTACGCAGATCGTGTGGGCGTGTACTGTGAGAAAGCCGATTGACGCGCAAACGAATAAACCAGGCGAGATCTAAGAAATAGGCTCAAGATTAAAACAAAAGCATTTCATAGAGTCAGTCGATGTAGCGTGAGTCAAGGCAATATAATTCCAAGTTTATCTGAAGGACTCAAGTAGGGTTTAGGAATGAGCGAGTCTCTTTATAAGATTGATTACTTGATTTCTTGGGTTTGGGGGTATTGTATTACATTAGAAGCGTTTTTAACCTAACATACTTGTCCAACTTGGGTTAATGGTCCCAGTCCCATCGAATGACAAGAAGTAGTAGCATATTGAGGTTGCGAGGTTGAAGGTTGCAAGTGAAATACCAACACCAACTATCGAGTTTACCGTGAGGACGCGTAGGACCCAGTGGTCAGTGATAACGCCTAGCCTCCCTACCCAACTTCCAGAAAGGCCTTTAGCAACCTGGGTTTCTGTGTCACATTGTCCGTCAGCGTTATCAACCTGTTCTGAAGTAGACTCCATGCTCTGACTGACAGTGAGTGCTTCAGTCGTTGGTATAGATTCGTCCTCACGAACGATCAGTGTCCCGAGAGCATCCATAATTTTAGCCATCCCTATGCTCAACAGGGCAAAAAAAAGCGACAGGCCAGCCATATGATTCATACGGTTCATCCAGGCAGGTGACGAGCTAATGACCAATCCTGATTCTCCTGATACGACAGGCTTCTTTGCTGCACCTAAGAGGATGAGCAGCAGCCCGAGACCGCGCATGGGGACCACATATGGAGAGTTATAAACGTTAAAGCGCCACCGGACAAGACAATATGCTATCCATATGATGATTTGTGGTGCAATAAGAAATACACAGATAGTCGCAAACCAGGCGCAAAAGTTCTCCACAGAAGTTGGAAGCTGAATAGGCGCCGAGAGGCTAATATTGTACCAGACACAAATTTCGAATGGAGTCTGGAGAAATAGTGCTAATAAGACCAAAAAGTCTATTGAGCCATCGCCGTCTTGGGCAGCAGGATGATGCTCATCGGCCCCGAGGCCACAAAGATCAACCACAAGCTTAGTCATGGCGGCAAAAAAGTATAGAAAAGCGCAAAACTGCGTAGCTGGAACACCATGAAGGCTAAAGACTTTGATAGTTTGAGGCAACACAGCAAAGATAGATAATGCCAGCTTTACTGTTAGAATACGCGCTGTAGGCAAGACGTGCCGGCGAATTTCGTGTGGAGGTTGCGGTATAAAGAATGTTTGGCGGACAGCTCCACCGAGTATAACAAGGTCGACAACGGCATCGAGTAAGCAAACAGCTGGAATGCATCGGAATAAATCGATATTGCCATCGAAAAGAGTACAGTCTCTTTTTTGGCTGCTTGTCGATGGTTGAGTGACTGCGGCTACCGCGAGTGTGGCGAGGATCCAGAAAGCAGCTTGGCCGCTGACCTCTTCGGGAGACTGGGCGGACACTGTCTCGTTCTCCATGGCAACGTTGTGAACAATTTATTAGTACTGCCTTATTCGGAAGAACGAGGCTAGAGATAACAATACAGACAAACTAGTTTGCAAGTTGTGCGCCGTCCCATAGCCATGTAGTCACCTCAAGTAGGCGCAGTCAGCAAACCCCGCAACCGAACTTCAACCGTTGGTAGTAAGTGTTGAATATTGGCCATGCTCCTATGATTTATGATTTCCTGCTCGTCTTGGAAGACTCGAGATAGCCATAAGAATCTTTGGGATTACCAGTATTGTATGTTACCTGGGCACTCAATCAAGTTCTTTCATGTTAACTAACTTATCCTTCCAGCTCATTTCTTCTCAACTTGTAATAAATCGGTGCAAGGTGGATAAGAAACTTACGAGGAGTGTCTGCATAACGCAGACTTGCCGTGTGCATATATCTTAATAAGTATTCCAAGACGTATCACATCCATAACTAGGTAGCTTTTTGCTTTCCAATTTAGCCAGAACCTGTCGAGTCATTCCTGCTCGACTTGAGGCAAAATACCCTGAAGAGGTTTTAGCCTGATTAAACAATCAACGGAACTTTTCAAGAGCTCTTTTATGATCGACTTCCCCAGCTTTCCCCTGGAGGCCCATGCCGATCTTAGCGCCGGAAAGATGTCTTTCCACAAATAGGACCAAGACAATGTATCAGATCTCTATTCATGTTACCTTAACCCCTCCGGAGTGTTGCTTTCCACCAAACACTACCCAGGTCCCCCAAATTGGTCTTATGGACAATATCGTAAATTTCAGTTGCAAACTCATGCGATTGGGCGAATTGGGTAGTATTGGCAATGCCGGCTGTGAGATCAAATGCTGGAAAATCCAAAATCATCTGGTAGCAAGATGCGCACTTGGATCATCTTCATCACCTATATAAGGCCGGTTCTTCATCGACGAGCTGCAGAGATGTATTTGTGAGAACTTTGAATCAAACTCTCCAAAAGCTGAGGGCCCGAGATACTGTACCTAAAACGCCATCAGTTGCTTCGGCCTTGTCCAGACTGTCTAACAATGAAGTTGTCAACATTCCTCGCTGTCACCGTACTGGCCGTTGGCGGATCTTCAGCCCCCTCAAACGCCCAGCCGTCATACTCAAAGCTCATGACAGACTCCATGATACGCCGTGGCGTCAATGCCTCGTTTCATTATGGCGAAGCAACACTCTACACTTCGTTCGAGGACATGTGGGAGTACACCAAAAATCAGACCTACTATGATTTCTTTCGTCGCCAGATAGATGCTGTGGTGCTCGAGGATGGCACCATAGCCAAGTTCAACTACTCCCATTACTCACTGGACAACTATCGTATCGGTAACAACATACTCTGGTGGTACGAAAGATCAGGCGAGAAGAAGTTCAAGCTGGCTGCTGATAAGATAATGGATACTTTATACAAGCATCCGCGTACGCCCACCGGTGGATTCTGGCACCGTCATGTTGTTTATCCAGACCAGATGTGGCTTGACGGCATTTACATGGCTGATAGCTTCTACGCCAAGTACGTGCGTCTCTTCCAGCCGCGCAATACCACAGCCTGGGACGACATCATCCTTCAGTACGACAAGATCGACGCTATCACTCGCCTCCCTAACAACCTACTTGTTCATGGTTACGATGAAAGTAAGCGTGCTGTTTGGGCTGATCCTGAAACTGGCGCCGCGCCACTTATCTGGGCCCGCGCCATCGGGTGGTATTTCATGTCGCTGCTTGAGGCAATCGAAGTATTCCCAAAGAACCATCCAGGCCGCAAGAGACTAATTGGTTACTTTACCGACCTATCAAAGGGTCTCAAGGATGCGCAGGATAAGAGCAGCGGTGGGTGGTACAACATCATGGACCAACAGTACGAGGATGTCAAGGGGAACTATATTGAGTCAAGTGCCGGCGCCATGTTCACCTTTGGCTGGTTGCGTGGTCTCCGAAGAGGCCTTATTCCTGCCTCTGGATACTCTAACGCGGCAGCAAAGGCTTATAAGGGCCTTGTAGACGACTTTATCACTCGAAATGCCGATGGAACCATCAACTTCGAGGGTACAGTCGAGGTTGGCAGCCTAGGAAGCAATGCAACATTCCAGGTAAGATGCACTCTATCCTCAACGGTCCAGACATACTCAAGTCGTATGACATGCTGACCTTTCTCTTACACAGTATTACGCCAGCATCAAGACAAGGCAGAACGACCTAAGGGGTGCAGGTGCGTTTATGCTGGCTGCCATGGAGTGGGAGAAGCGATCCTCAAAGCCATGAAAGAGGAAGGTTCTATCAAGCTGTGTCACAAATTCCATATTGAAAGGAAACATATGTATATAGTGGTGTACTCGGCATACTCAACATGTACGTCACGTCCTACTGGCTTTTTGCTTCTTTGCAGGAGTATTAGAAAAATAGAACAGAGCCTGCTACAGACAGAGATGATTTTCAACTGGCGTGAATATGACGCTAAGGTCGGGGGTTGATATAAGATACGACGCGAAGATCGCCTCCAGCCTGTATCGAACAACCAATGTAAGTGTGCACACCAAGACCGCTTGAAAGAGCCTTTTTGCCACTGTGATGGTCAGGATCTGAGACAACGTGATAGATTAAAATGACTCACAAGACATCTTCCATACATTCCGAGTAACGTTTGGCATGGACAGGTTCTGCTGGGAGATCCGGCTTGTTGTTGACTTGATCTGTCAAAAAGCCCTTCAACGCGCCAATAACCTGGAGATCGCTTTTTGCGTAATGACGAACAGGTATATAAACTTTAACTTTGGGGATGGTGCTGTTCATCCTGGACTCAATGTTGTAAAGAATGCCGGCAGTCCTGTGGTCTCTGTGTGGAAGCATGGCATCACCAGCCACTTCTTCAGTGTCCAACAAGGAGTCCCAGAGCTTTTTCAGATTCCCTAAGCCCCTTTCGATCTCTGGAGTGTCTAGCTTGCCGCTCAATGATATAACCTCCTTGACCGCATTGAAATTTGTCCGGCTGTCTCTAAAATAGATCTTGAGCCTGGACTTGTTGAAAGGAACAAGATCTAACGCCAATAGTACGATCTCGAGGTTCAGGCGTGGCCGATGATTAACAAAGTCAGAAAGAACATCAAAAGCGCCGAGAGCCTCCAAGCTACATCTGGGGGCAGTGTTGATGGCATTAAACATAATGTCCAGTGTTGATATTCCTTCGTCGCACGCAGGGCCCGGAAAGAGATATGCCTTGTTTGTAGTTCCACTTTCATCCAAGTCAAAGGCCCAGAAAACAGTTGAAAGATGATCCCTTTTGTGATGTAAAGCCCATCGTCGCTCAAAGTAAGCTTGAAAGTGATTAAACAAGGTAGTGTCCATGTCTGGAAATGTCTTGATAGCGTCGAGTTTGAATTTTGCTGCGGCTCGGCTGTTGTATGGATTCCGAGTTGTGCCAGCATCAAGCATGACTGGCTCGATGGAATAACGTATTGTTGGTTGGTCATATCCGGTATGGAAATCCCAGCTCAGTTCAATAGGAGTTTGGTTGTCTGTCATGAAACTCATCCATTGTGGCTGTCCTGTTCCAAGTAACGGTCCTAGGTGTGGTGCGACCAAGTTGGCAAATTGATTGAGGATATCAACTTGACTGTGAAAGCTATACCCGGCGTTGTCTAGAAGCTTTGCCAGCGTAAGCCCGACAGTCTGGTACCAATATCTTTGATGAGAGTCGAAGTGATGCTCTGCTCTCGCCTTGACTAAGTGCCATGGATTCGTATTTTTAGTCATGTTTATCTCAAGAGTTGGTGTATTTCAACAAGAACTTTAGATGAAAGGAGCTAGTAATGATAAAGGATCGCCTGGTAGATTTAGTTGACGTTGCATGGCACTTTATACGTATCCACCACAGTCTGACTATATGTATGTTCGAGGTGGATTTCAATCACATTAGCGAGGCACGAATCGGAACGAGACACACCCTCATCGCGTAATGTCACCCTTTTAGGAAAAGAAAAGGGTGGCGGAGGACTCCAACCATGTAAGATGCGCGACAAATACCGCCAAGTCTCGGCTTTTGAGTGTGTCAAGCCCGTGTGAGTGGACTCTGACAAACAATACCATCTGGCTTACCGTTTATTTAAATTGCTTACATCTTGCGATTGTTCGTCATGGAAATAAGGGATTCAGTCTAATTCGCGAACGCCACACGTTCCAATCCTATGCGAGGACAGAGTACCTGAATCGGTGCTAGGGCTTTTGCGTCTCTCAACGCTCACTACACGGCTATGAATAACCTAAATGCTAGATACAGCTAGAATACAGACATTAGTGAACACCGTTTTCCACATCCTCCTGCACCACCGGTTTGTACTGCTTAGCAATGACGTGTTGCTTGGGTTGTCTATCAACACCAAGCCACAGCAGGTCCGGTCTGCTATAGTGGCCAACAATGTCCAAGAACCCCCGAGTTGCTACGACTTTGGTCAAATCCAGGTCAGCGTAAACCAGACCCTCAGTATCAGCCTTGCCGTCACCAAGAGGCTCGGTCAATCGTCGCCCGTCAGGTCCGATCACGCAACTATGGCCTCCACCTGGCTGGCGACAAGCTAGTCCTTCCTGGGTCTTCAGGACCTCGATCCCTTTCTGTGTGCAAACCGATGTGCAGTGGAGTACATACGTGGTACTCTCAATGGCATAGGTCTGGGAAAGGTTCTGGGAGCCGTCGGCAGTCATGCTCCACAGCCCAGGGTGATCAACACCCATGCTAGGATCGATGGGCGGCCACATGGAGATATGAATGACCTCGCCTTGAGAAATACTGTGATATTTAAGCAGTGGCTGTGTGTGCTCCCAGCATGCCAAACATCCGACTTTGATCTTTCCGTGCTCAGGCCCAAAGTCAACTTCAACAACGTTGTTCAAATCAGCACCTGTTCCATCGCCAAACACGGTACGCTCCATATGGGTGGGTTTGATCTTTCGCCGGTGAAGCAAGATATCTCCCTGAGGTGAGATGATGGCTTGTGAGATATAGATGCTATGAGAGGGACTCTGCTCTGAAAAACCAAGCACAACAGCAATGGAGTTTTCCTTTGCGGTAGCTTTGACCAACTCCATAGCCTCCGACTCTAGCGGTAAGGAGTTGTAGATGTATCGAGTCTGGAGCTCGAAATCGACCGACCGGGCCCTGTAACGAACCGAGCATTAGCACGACATGATTAAACGAAGGTGACAAGCATTCGAACCAGATCCACGCGGGGTATCCCGGGAGCCAGCACTCGGAGAAGGCGATTAGCCTGGCTCCATTTTGTGCGGCTTCAGCGATGAGGCCACACGCTTTCTTGACGGAACCGGCTAGGTCAAGGTAGACGGGCTCTGCCTGGGTAACAGCAACTCGGATTGGGGTGGCCATTTGAACGGAGGGAACGCACAACAAAGGAGAGCGAAAGACGTGGCAGTGTGTGTTATGAGAGAGCTTGAAGTGGTTCTGATGGGTTGAGATCTAGAAAGATATTCCGCTTGGGGCACAGGTCTCTTATCATACCAGCGACACGTGAATACCGCGAGCAAAGTTGTTGGTTGGTCTTTGGCGTCTCACAAATGGCCGGGGTTAACCATCCTTCTCTCTAATAGGATAGTCGTCCATCGCCGCCCCCATAATCATGGAAGGGGTCGAATTGCGACGTGACTTGACTTAGCTGGACTGGAGATCCCAGCTTTATCTCTGTTGACTTGTCTAAACTGTCATGACTAGGGGTTTCACGTACTAACGGCATATCCTGTGGGCCGTGTTCGGTGTCTCCTCTACAATCAGTAATGTTATCCTCGAGTTGCGTGTATCAGGTTACCGTCCTCAACAAGACCAAACACCTGTATGAGGGGAAGAGAGCCCCTGACATGTGCAGAATCTCATAGATTTCATCCCACCTGAGTAATCACATCAACCGGGCCGAAACGCGTAAAAGACAAAAGATCCCAGTGAACATGCCACTTTTCCACTCACTCACCCTGGTAAGTTTTATCTTTGGATCCCTTGACTGGCTTGGCGAATCAAGCACACACGCAACCCGGTATATTTGCCTCATCTGGCTCAGATGGAGAAAGATGAGCCTGGATGAAACCTAAAAATGTGATATTCTACAAACTTGAAAGAGGATTTGGCGTGACATCGAGTTATAGTCACCTGCATATAGACATGAATCCTTTTGCTTCCTTCTGTAGCAACATAGGATAATTCCCGGCTGGAATGACCTGTAAATCCATCATATACTAAGCCCATTCAGATAGAATGAGGCGCCTTTCCGTCTTCGCAAGAGATTGCTATTCCATTCGCTTTCAAAGTCCTCTCTCGAACACATTATCTCTGTAACAAACTCCATAACTATGGCTGCTCTTGCAGGTCAGATCGCTGAGATATGGATTCTCTACATACTTGGTATTGTGATGATAGTGGCACGAGTCTTTTGCAGGACAAAGATGGTTGGCTATAGAAATTACCAGTGGGACGACTATCTCGTCCTAGCTGTAGGTGTAAGTGCTGAATCCACTACTATTATGTTGTTTCGCTAATGTAGTCATTCAAGTTTATGTGGACTGCTGCGCCAGTCATTGGACAAGTGTTCGTCCAAGGTGCAGAAGGACGACATACCTCTGACTTGACTTTTGAAGAAAGAAAGTCTATGAGCAAAGCCGGTCGTGAGAAGTGGGCGTTTGGCTCGCAGATGTTTCTTCTGGGCCTCACCGGCTATGTCGTTATTCTTTGGATGCTCAAATTCAATATGCTGTGCTTTTACAGCCGCGTTGTTCGCGATCTCTGGACTGAGAGATTTGTGAAGCCATTGATGGCGTTAGTGGTGCTATCATTAGTTGCCATAATCTTCACTCTCGCTCTAACGTGCCGGCCTTTCCATCATCTATGGCAGGTCTGGCCGGACCCAGGACGTACGCCAGCAGATAAGTGTCACCCAAGTCAAGATACTATGCTGATATTCAAGATAGCGAAATGCGTTCCCCAAAACCATATCTTCTTTATCGTCATCTTGGTTTTCAATTTGTTCACTGATATTTGCATCATGCTCATACCAATTCCTGTAGGTATACCTTCCAGGTCTTCAGATTGATTGCTTATTTGTCTTAGGTTCTCAAAGGAATACAAATAAACCGATCGAAAAAGTTTGGACTCTATCTACTTTTCAGCCTGGGCATCTTCTGCATGTTTGCCGCGATCCTTCGCTTTGTCCTTATCTTCAACGTATGTTAATTATGATCCCCCATCCATCACATGCTGACATTTATCAAAAGCTGAATCAACGCGGTGTGTCAGCTCTATGGTCCATGCGTGAAGATTGCGTTGGCATATTCGTCGGACAAGCTCCGATGGTCACGCCTATGTTCAAACGCCGCTTCTGGGTAGCTGCTGGATATGCCACATCTAAGTCTGGTACCTTGGGTGACCATAGTCGCAAGGGCTATAATCGGAGTCGATTTGAGAGCCATGAACTTGGCTCTTCGGCTCACAGAGCACACGACCCGTATCCGATAACTAGACTGGCTACAATGTCGGAGAGTCAAGAGGAGATAGTGAAGAAGGACGTGGAAGTACCAGAACCGCGCAAAGCCGTTAGTGGGGTTGTGGTAGAGCAGCACATTGAGCTTGAGATGGTGGACGGGATCTTTACAGAGCCGCGAAACCCTCGGCGGTGATTCAGTACGGCTAGACTCATCTGGTTAATTCTCATATATTTCAAGATCTAACATGAAACGCCATGTAATCTTTATTCTGTATTTCGTGTGTAATCAGTATGTTTGGCCAAACATGAGTTCATTTACGAATTTGTCAGTCATCCTGGAACTATCTCTCCTGGGCATTTGTCAGAATCTGACATGTCACAGGGCACATACTCCAAGCTCTTCATTATGACCGCCGATATGACCAGTAATGGCAGGTCTTTGCTCGATTCATCCATGTACTTCAACAAGGGTTTCTACATACATATTTCTAAGCTTTCTGCCCCACGCACCGGCACAATCCCCATTCGACAGAAAAAGCATGGTTGTCCAGCAATACGGCCTGATAGCCACGTTTCGATATGACAGTGACAGTATAAACTGGCCACCCTCCCATGGCATCATGCCATTGAAAAGCAAAAGCCGTGGCCGTTGCTACCCAAGCGGTTGTCAATTCTCCTCCGGAGGCCCTTGTCATCGACAAAATAGGTAGGTCGTCTTTTCTTGCATGAACTGCGTTTCATGACGCCAATTGACTGAGTGCTTCGACTGCCAAGCTTATGCAACATGTGGTGAGAAAGTAAGAAACCACTGACGGAGTCTGATGGTCAGATTATAATTGCTGAATAAGAAGATTACACCAATTTTATGCACTGACTAAGTTTTGAGTTTAGCCCCCAATGTGATCTGTCATGAAGAAGGTCTGCCTGGCTCTTGTACTGGAGCATGATACACATCTCATTCAAACTCCCGCCGAGGTTGTTGTTTTCGATCCTCCTCTCAACGTTTTACAATCGACATCAGTACTTGCTAAATCTGGAAGAGATATGGATCCCTTGAGAGAAGATGCCATCCACCACGAACGCTTCGTCAAAGTTGTCTGCATTGGTGCTGGGATTTCTGGCCTGTGTCTAGCCTACAAATTGCAGCGATCCTTTACCAACTACTCTCTGACTGTAAAGATGCCTCATCAATGCCTAGATATCTTGAGATAGAAGGTACTGACTTATCCCATAGATATACGAAAAGAACCCAGAGGTTGGTGGAACCTGGTTTGAAAATGTCTACCCAGGATGTGCTTGTGACGTTCCGGCACACAACTACACATATTCCTTCGAACCAAAGGCAGACTTCTCATCCGTTCTTGCCAGCTCTGATGAGATAAAAGACTATTTTCAAGGGTTTGCCGTTAAATATGACTTGCTTAAGCATGTTCGAAGTCAGCACTGCGTCACGGAGGCCTCATGGGATCCGTTAAAAGGCCAGTGGCACATAGCAGCCACCGATCTACAATCTGGAACAACTGTAGATGACTGGTGCCATGTCTTAATCCATGCAACTGGCTACTTGAATAAGCCGGCTTGGCCATCTGTAAACGGAATTGAGAACTTTCAGGGAGCTAAACTACACAGCGCAAAATGGGACAATAGTGTCTCACTGGAGGGCAAAGATGTCCTGCTGATAGGTTCAGGAGCATCGAGTGCCCAGATTCTACCGGCAATCCAGCCCAGTGTCAGGTCAGTCAAGGTATTTGTCCGCACACTGCGATGGACTCTGCCTTCTGTCAACTCTAAAAAGGGCAGTTTCTCATCAGAGGAAATCGAATCATTCGTCAATAACCCTGAAGCGCTCCTGAATCTTCGCTTAGAGAATGAGCGGACCTTGAACAGCTTCTTCAGTAAGTCGAGCAGGACCATGAAGTATTATGAAGCTATTGACACAGTGGCAGCTATGTATATGAAAGGCACGGTCCTTCAAGAACAGGCTCGACAGCACTTGGCAGATGAGATGAAGAAAGTAATCTTGGATGTGGAGATGCAAAAGAGACTCGTTCCAGACTTTCCCGTGGGCTGCAAACGAATCCTACCTTCAGGCGATCAATTTCTCTACGTGGGTACTATACAATTACCCTTTAAAAATTTAAGCACTGATTTACTGAAAACCCTAGGCTATGAAAGAAAGCAATGTCCAGGTTATCTACTCCGGCGTCAAGTCCTTTACTGAAACGGGCTGCATAAGTGATGATGGGATATCTCATTCAGGCGATGTAATCATCTCTGCAACTGGATTTGACACTTCATTTATTCCCCGATATCCTATTCACTTCAAGGGACACAACCTCCAAGAAGACTGGCAGACATCTATTACGGGATACATGGGCGTTGGTATATCCGAGTGCCCCAACTCATTCACTCTCGCAGGTCCCTGGACCCCAATCTCAAACGGCCCTGTCATTGTCGCCATTGAGTCGCAGGTTAACTTTGTTTGTGCTTTCATCGACAAGTATCAAACAGAGCCTGCACTACTTAGCATGAGTCTCAAAGCTGCTGCAAGCTATGACTTCAAAGCATACGTGGCCCAAGTCTCTAAGAAGATGGTCTGGTCAGACAACTGCCGCAACTCTCATAACATCCGGCCCAACTGGGGCCAATCTTCTATCACATGGCCTGGATCGACACTTCATTACTTGGAGGCTATGCGCGAGCCTCGCTTTGAGGACTACGAGTTTGAATATACCGGAAACCGGTTTGCGTGGATGGGCAACGGGTTATCGCAGACTGAGTGGGATCCTACATCAGACCTAGCATATTACATACGAACTCACGATGATGGAAAACAATTAAGTACAAGGGCGCGACTCAAGGCTATCTCCAAGAGTGGCACACAGCTTGAGAGGGGACTTCACCGACAACCCAAATTGTCCACTGGCTAAGAATGACAGAGGTGCACAAAGAGACGGCATACGCAACTAGAAGATATGTCGCAAGATAAAGAAATCGAGTATCAACGAGCTAAAAAGTGTCTCATATCAACCTTTGAACGAGAAACCCGGCCAGCACTCTAGATGAATACCACACCACCACTTAATCAAATCCGTCGTCAGTACAACATCTAGCTAGCGCTCAGGAGGATGGCTGTACCTGCACAGTCAATATTACTTTTATAGGCGCATCAGTACCCCTGCAAATCTAGTCTAGTTGCTCTCCTCACATTATATTCGATTCTTGGCGACTCGGCGGTCAGGCCTACTTCAGGCGTAATCACTAACATGTCTCAAATCTTTCTTCCTCTACTTTTCTTTCTTGTATGGTGAAGAACCAAGAACAACAACAAAAGGCGCTTCCTCATTCGCCAGCAACGTAATTATTATCACCCGGCACAAGATCCGTCATGTCTGAGGCAACGTCATATGATGTTTTATTCATAGACCGGTCTCAGGACTATCCCATTCTGCTGCCGACCCCAAATGACATAGAGGGCTCTGAAGCCTTACCCAGTCAAACTTGGGTCGCTCGTCTCGTAAAAATACAGCAGAGGTTTGTCATGAAATTCGGCGAGGATGTTCAGCCCATCGAGGCCCATAACATGTAGTATGTCGCAAATTCTACCACGGTGCAAGTCCCCAAGGTCTACGCTATCTACCAACGTTAAGAGAAGCAGAAGACCATCACATACATTGTCATGGAACATATACAGGGAAAGAAACTCTTATGCTTGTGGGGTAGCCTTGGCCAGGCTCACAAAACCTCGTTGCTAAGACTCTCCGAGCATACTTCGATCAGCTTCGGCAACTGAAGCACCCAGGCTTTTTCGGCAACATCAACGGGGGGCCGCCCCTTGACGATATATTCTCAGGGAGAAGCAGTGGCAAAGAGATCAAGACATCTATTTCAACCGAGAGTGAACTAATACATGGAATTATTCAAATATACTCTCTCGAAACTGGTGAGCGTAAAGTCCAAATATTGTGCAGAATCAGAAACACATCTGCCATCTTAAACTCTCCTACTCCTAGTATTAGGTCTTTTGGAGTCTTGTCCCATAGTTTAGCCAATCGTTATTCATACCAACTCCCGCGTTCTGGAGCTTCTGTTGGCCGACTGGTAATACAGCAATGACCCCAGCTTGCTCTATGCCTCCCGGGAACCGCCCCCCAACGAACCAACTTCGCGGCCGCGTTATCGTCCTCGTTGGGCGGATGGCAAGCAGTGCTCACCACAGCGGAGCAAGTTCCGCCTGGGGGAATGGCAGGTTCCATTGTCTTGAGGCTTGCCCCAACAGTCGCCAGAAATATTATTGAGCCTAAAGCGAGAGCAAAGGCGATGGCTATAGGGGAGTAACCGCATGTGGTTATCATGCCATCGTCGTCTCTTGTATGTTCGCCACTTCCGTACATCACAAGCCTCACAAAGAATACAGATTGTGATATGAGCCAATGGAGTGTTGCGGATCCTATCATAAGTGGTGTTCCGTATCTCTGTGAGCACAAACAGTCAGCATATATAGACTTAGGGATGTCTGAGAGCCACTCACTAGAGGAAGTGATAACCAATATGTCTTTCGTTGTTGGCCAACCGGATATGTGGTGCGCAAGCCCTTGCTTCGTAGGCCATTGCCATTCCACTCCAACCCGACAAGCATAGCAGTCCACATGCCATTCACCGCCGTGTAAAGCAGAGATACGATCAATTGAGGCAGATTTGAGAGAAGTACCATGGTTGCAGTAGCTTTGAGTCCTCCAAACTCAAAGCTGAATAAAGCATCCACGTTGACTTGCCCAAACCCTCTATTCCAGAGGTCAATAATGCTCGGCATTCCGAGGTAGGATATATCGTGGATACTTTTCCAAAGCAGATACGAAGCAGCCGCTATTGTCACTATACACCTAGCTCTAAGTTAGCTAGTTCAGAAATGTTTGAGCAGGTATGACCAGGTACATGAACAAAGTTATTCCAAGTCTTCGTCTTGATATAGACGTAAACCAGCGCTGTTTTGTTGGCTGCCATATCCTCGGGCCAGTCTCCCAAACCAGACGACGACTCGAAGTTTTCGATAAAAGGCATTGGCCCTTGGTGGATGGATCAGGAGACTCCAAGAAAGAAGCTATAGCATCTATTGGACTGTGAGCGCGGTGCGGTTCTGAGAAATTGAGACGAACCTCCGAGGGTTAAAAGTGGCCGCTTCTCCAAGAACAACCAAGTAAGAGCCAACCCAATAAGCTTCAGAACATTGCATCCTATGACAACAGAAAGAAGTGGGATGCTCAGGATTAGTCTGCAGTGCTCAAGTGTTGGCTTGCTCAGACAATATTCCACTCGTACGGCCATTTCGTTATATCCGTCAGTTGGGACTACTCGGGACACATGGACCATCCAAGTATCTGGATCAACAGATGATACATCACATAACTCTCTTTCATAGCCTCTCTCTTTGCAGATCCAGCCATATGGTTTAGGAATGTAATCCAAGGGATCTCCACCGTCCACGCTCGTATAATTAGTCACAGCGTCCGGCGTAGAAGGGTCGAGGATCAAAATAACATCGGACCAATGTGATATAAGCGGCTGCTGATATGCGGCGATGCATTCGCGGTTCTCGAGTCTCACAAATTCGTCCAGTGAGTCTCTGAGTTCCTTGTACCGTTCATCCGGATATCTAACATCTGGATTGGTGAGATCCTTCCATCTGGCAGGATATACTGCGTAATAGTTGACGCTGGTTTCGAATGATATGACCGAGTTATAGCTATAAATCATTAGCGAACAAGGTCTATACACATGAAGGATCGCACCGCACAGTAAATGAATGGGTAGTGAGCTGAGTGCCAATATACTCCAGGCCAAGACTCTTTTCCCGGATATCTCCGTAAGATTGTGGAACGAAGAAACGCCAATGTCCAACCACTGCCTTTTCTCATGCGCTCGATCAATCTCCTGTCTTGTAGGCGCAGTCAAAACCTGTTGCGTATAATTTCCAGCCGCAAAGAGGGCTGTTGCCAGGATGTTGATTGCAAGGTGTAGCCAAATACTAAGCTGTTTCGCTTTCTTGCAGTCACCGCTAAATAAGGCACCTTCGCTTCCGCTGTAGCTGGTCATGTCCAGTTTTGGAACAGAAATAATGAGAAATGCGACGTTGGCTGCAGTGACGATTGCTGCAGCTGCAGTACAGCGTGCAAGGCCAGCTCGCCATCCACGGAAATATTGTCTTGCCATAATCGTTTACGAGCTTGGATAGAACTCGGCGCAAATCTCTGAAGACTGTAGAGCAGGGAGACATTCTTGTCTTAAACAAATACCTCGGGATTGTGGGGTTATTATTTGAGGCGCGATAGTTTAAGAAGGTTTTCAGCTCCTGACAGCCTCACGTCAAGCCGCAGCGTTACTCGTGTGGTTCTAGACCATTCTGTGTAGTTAAGGTTACGAATCATGCCCATTAAAGTATTGGAATTGGGTTATATTGAATATGTACCGTTATGGACGAGTGTTTTGGGAGTAAAAACTCAATGTTAAGGTTAACAGATATTCCTATCGATGAAATAAATTATAGTATGATTAGCCTCTGAACGCTTCATCGGGTATCTATTTTCCATCTGCAATAATAAGTTCAGCAGCTATCTCAGCAATACCGTAAACCGCGGTTTGGATATGCGCCGAAATCAAAAGAGGCATGATACTGGCATCCACAACTCGCAGGTTTCGAGTGCCGTAGACCTTAAGCTTGGAGTCAACAACACCACCGTCTGCCCTGGGAAGCATAGAGCATGTGCCGCTTGGGTGGAAGATGCTAAGTGTACTATCGAGCGCATAGCCTTTGACTTGTTCATCCGTCTTGGCATTTTCCAGGCCTGGCTCGTATTCATTCTCCCACAATGACTTCATGGGCTCGGTCGATGCGATCTTTCGATTGTACTTGACTGCTTGCGTGACGGCTTCTACATCATGGGCGTTGCCAAGGTAATTAGGGTTGATGACGGGTTTTCCAGCAGGGTCAGATGGGTTGATGTGGACGCTTCCACGGCTGAGGGGATGCATGATGACGGCAATTAGGGTGAAGAAATTCTTTCCAAAGAGGGCAGACGTGAGGCCTGGGTAACCTCTGACTCCGGTGTAGCCATCGGAGAAGATGACCTCGAGCTGTGGAATCGAAGCGTCTTGGAGAAACTCCAGTTTCTTCTTGTTGACTTTGCTAGCATCCTTGCTAACAGCCTGCTTTGCAAGAGAGACCATCTTAGCATCACTACCCAGAGCTTGCTTCCAGGTCGAGAAGGTGTATGCGCTGCCTGTGTAGTCATACAAAGAGCGTTCGCCAGCATTCCAAAGTGCCAGCTGCTGGGCAGCAAAGATAGCGTTGCTCCGAAGCGCATCAGTGGAAATGTAATTTGGCTTGAGCTGGTACGAAGTCATAACACGAAGATGATCCTGAAGATTCTCACCAACACCAGGAAGGTCAATGATTTGCTTGATCCCGGCAGCCGCGAGAACAGACTTGCTGCCAATTCCCGACTTCTCCAGCAATCCGGGGCTTTGAATCGAACCAGCGGACACGATCACCTCGCGACGGGCTTTGATGTAGGTTCCATCTTGAAGAGTGACTCCAGTAGCAATAGCTTGTTTCTTACCACGAGGGGTGGTCAAGTTGATCCTGGCTACTGTAGTGTCGGTGAGAATCTCAAGATTGGGCCCCGAGATTTCCACATAGGCATTGGCGCTGTAGGAACGAGTGTAGTTGGTAGCATCGATGCTGCTGGGCTGGTACATAACACCTAAAGGGTTTCCACCGAGGGACTCGAGGTTCTTGCGGACTCCAAGCTTGTTGAGAGTTGGGATCCACGTCTCCTGATGCTCGGGGATGATGCGATTAATGACAGCCTTGACTGGACCGCTGTCGCCCACACCCTTGGAGCCGTATGTATCAGTGTTCTTGCCCGTAAACGTCTCAGCCTTGGTCATGGCCCTGATCATGGTCTTCCAGTTCCACCCTGGGTTTCCAAGGGCTTCCCAGCTGTCATACTCAGCCGCGGCAGCGCGATCATAGGTCATGAGGTTGAGAGCAGAGCTGCCACCCAATACCTTGCCACGATTCACTGGTAGAACTCTGTTGTTGGCGCCGGGCTGAGGAACAGTAGTGAAGTTCCAATCGTATTTGGTACCCAGCGTTGTTCCCCTGAAGCCAGGGATGTTGATCCTTGGTTCGTCCCAAGCAGCGGGTCCCGCCTCGATGAGTAGGATCTTGGATGCAGGAAGGCCTTCACTGAGTCGTGCAGCGACTGCCACTCCTGCAGTGCCGCCTCCTACCACAATCTTTGATGAAGCAAACAGTATTAGAATAGGGATTCGAACAGGTGTTGGGTATTCTTCAAGACATTGAGACTACCAACTCACATAATCATACGTCTGTTGAGACGGCGCCGCAACTGCACCAGTGACAGCGAGAGTCAGCCACAGATGTAACTTGACAAGCATTGTGGAAAGTAAGCAGCGGATAGATGTATCCGCTAAAGAAGAGCTGCTGGGCGATTCGAGTGCTCGTGCTCGTGCTTATGGGGAACTTGCGACTTTCATGCAGAAGCGAGCACATCAAAGTTAGAAAGAAGGGAATAGCTGGGGATTACACCATTTATTTGCCGCATATAAATTACTTCCCCTATCATTCAAGGTAGTACTCGTTATCATCCATGCTCCCATCTAATATCTGCTCAGTCGATAATAACACACAGACGACTCAGCAGTGTCACTTAGACATGGGTCGGAAGGGCTCCCCTGAAAGACATGCAACGTTTAAACGGACGAAGTTCTGAAGAGGGCTACAAGCATCATCACGTATCCCTGTCTAGGCCAAACTCTATACCTCGCTACGGCTGATTAAGCACTCTCTGAGCAGGGGGCAGGAAATGGTAAGAGTTTTCACAATTTGTAACAAATCAGATAGCCCTGTTTATATCCAGCCACCGGGTTCACGTTGACCGTAGCGAACACGCGGAGTGACGGACATATTTTGCTAAGCCGAGAGTAACTTGACACTTGACATCTGGAACCGGCCAGTGGGTTAGTGTGGGTATGCGGTCTGGATAATTGCGCGATTCCATCTATGATACGACATGATCAGATGCAATCAAGTAAGTTGAACCCATCTGCACAGTAACCCAAGGCTACACCTGGTACAACTCTGCTAGAGAACGATGGAAGTGTAATTCGGCCAACCATGCCCTTTACGAACACAGAGTTTCGGGCAACTGGAATAGTTGTTTGCTATGCGCTAGATATAATACCATGTCCCCTCCAGAATTCAGAGCACCGCGCCCATACTTAAAAATGGCCCTATGTTACATATCTACATATCTCCTCACGTCGTCACTCTCACATATTTCGAATCACATACGTATCAACATTAATGGCCACCGTGGTACCTCCAGATCCACTGCCACCAGATGAGAATGTCGGGCCAGTCTTACTAGGCGTGTCTGGTACCTGCATCGCCCTTGTCATTATCACCACTAGTATACGAATCTGGGTCAGGACAGCCCTACGGTCCTTGGGATGGGACGATTACACCATCGTCATTGCCACTCTTCTCGGCATCGCTCGCTTCGGTGTCCAGGCAGGCCAGTTCAGCATTGGGAATGGAAGACATAGATGGTACATCGACGCTGAAGATTATGTCCGCAACAATATGCTCGGGTGGGTGGCTCAGATCCTGCTCTTCGCCAGCATATGCCTGCTCAAGATCTCTATTCTGCTCCTCCTCTTGCGTATCAAAGATTCTCAGCGGGTCAAATACTCAGCGTGGGCCGTCATGGCCGGCTTGTTTATTACCAATTTCGGCTGCATCATCATTCTACTTTCTGAATGCAGGCCTATAAACGCATATTGGACTGGTATAGGGGAATGTCGGGATCCGCGGGTTCGCATCTACGCTATCTACGCTACTATCTGTACGTATGTTCTCCGTCGAGGGATAACCAATACCGGCTGACCCATCATACTCAGCGTATTCTATTCTCACCGACATCATATGTTCCCTGCTGCCCGTTTTTGTCATGTGGAGGATCCGTCTCCCATTGAAAACAAAGATTTCTGTGTGGGCTTTGATGAGCCTAGGTCTAGTGTAAGTTGACTCATGGATATAAATCACATCCCTTCACGTTGCCAGTAGCTAACATCATCGACAGCGCCACCGGCTTTGGTATCGTCCGTGCAGCGTCTCTGGGTACAGTGACATCCGACTTGAGTTGTAAGCTTGGAAAACCGTTCTTTTGGTGTTAGTCCAATCGTTAACTTATATGCGTTCAGGGGTTTACGCCATCACGGCAATCTGGTCCAATCTCGAGCTCTATCTTGGCATTGTAGGCGCCAATCTCGCTCTCAGCCGGTCAGTATTCGCATATTTTACGCGTGATACCAATCATCACAAGACGTCTTCCTATGCTGCCGGGCCAAGATCAGCTTCTACATTTGGGAATGTCAGATTTCCCAATTCAAGTATCTTCCGATCGTCACAAAGGCGTTTGCCATCTAGGGGTGAAAATAGTGAGATATCTCTAGTACCGACAGCACGAAAAGGGACATCCATACGGGATGAAGACGGCATTACGAATGATGAGAGCTCACCTAGAGCTGCATGACATATAGGCCATAATAGTTGATAACTATCTGGATTAGGATTCTTCTGGGTGGGAGTAAGAGTGTGAGTGACACCATGTTCGATGCACGTTGATCCATGTAGTAAACGCCACAAACAGATTTATTCTCTTGCAATTGTAAACGATCTTGTGGTCTCTTGTCGTTTTTTTCACCTAATTTCAGTAAGCTAAGGTGTCATTTTGCATGTTGTCGTCGTAAGATAGCTGTTAGTATTGTTTCCTTGTCATCGACACAACAATCAGGAAAGACTGTAGAGAGATGTTGATATTATAAAATCTTGTACTGAACATGAATAATTTATACAGTTTAGCCTTACCCTACAATAAATCAGTCCAGCTGTTGATGTTCATCCAGTCCTGATCCGAAGTAAAATTATTAAATTGCTGTAGTCCCTCACCTCCAAGCAACCTATTCCAATCTGGAGGACTCTCAGGGACCATGACTTGCTCTCCCTGCAGATGCTGCGTGACAAGCGTCTCATATTCGTGATGAAGCTCCTCAAACACACTATGCACAGCTTCCGCGTTCGGCCAGTGTCGTGCTAACATCATGGTAGATCTGAGCAGACGTGACAAGCGCTCGAGGGCGTTGATAGCAACCAGGAAAGTTTGCGATGTAACGGCTGCACGAATCTCACCAGCAAACTGGATTCCAGCTGCAGCCACGGCACTGACCGAAGTGAAGTGGCATTGTCGTATCTCATCACGAGCTATCAACTTTTCGAGAGACGTGACGATGGCTTGCGCAGCTGCTGAACAGATAGATTGACTGCTAGTCTCATACAGATTTCGGTGAAGGTGTAGCAGAAGTAGATTATAGTGCATGCGGAGATGGCATGTCCAAGAGTCGTCGTCTTGGGTAACCGAGGAGATGCCAGAGCGTAGTGACCAGAGACCAAGACGAGCGTCGATTGATGCAACATCTATTAGTCGGTCTCTAGCGGGCGCGTTCAACGCTAGGATATCTATACCAATATAGGCCAGCTCAACCAGGTAATTCAAAAAGTCGGGGCTTACGCTGGGAGTGTCGTTCATCGTCGGATCCGTGCTTGGTGTATCAGTCATGTCCTCCTTACAAAGAGGTTGCTGGTCTATGTCTTCGGCTCGGATTGCACAAGGTCTCCCCGTCTCAAGGGCCGAGAAGACTTCACAGACAAAGGCTGACCACCAACACCGTCGATATTGGGCCATCTCAATAGCAGGAAGCTGGGAGCTATTCCGATGGGCACCTGCACCACAACCAATTCGTACTGCTATGCCAGACCAGTACCAAGGTCCGCCAGCAACTGTATCTCCGTCTCCTATGTGCCAGGTAAAAAGGACTGCTGCTTGTAGGAGATGCATTCTGTCGGATTCGTGTCGCATATGGTACAGCATGCTAGCCCGTCTGAATAGAATATTCTGCACCGCATGGCGATCGTTGGCGACAAGCGGATGAGAACATGCATGTGCCCCGGCCATCAAAACAGATTGGAATAGCAATAGCGGAGGGGGGTTATCAGGAGTGTGGTAACGGGCTATGAATTCTGGTTTCGATACTATCGGTAGGAATGGATGTATGTGGTCAAAGTAAGCCGTGACCAAGGCATCACGAACTTCTTGAGCTGGGAAAGAAGACACTTCTGTCACCAAGTCTTGTGTTATACCCCAAGAGTTCGGGGTAGGCTTCCATGATTTGACCTGTCTGATGGGAGGGTAAGGATAATGCAACGGCTTTCCACCTGTTGTCCTGTCACTTCCAGTGCTTCCTTCTACAACAGAGTCCTGGAAGGACCCATGGGTATCGGGTCCGGTCGGTGCTGATAGCGGACGCTGTGTGTCACCAAGGATGGAAGAGTAAGGTTGTCGGAACGAGCGGTGCAAGTCGACGAGATGGACTAGATTAGATACAGCTGTGCCGACGTATGCAATGCGGAAACTCTTGGTAGAGGCAAAAACAGCCCAGGCAGCAGCGCCGATACCATGTTTGAAGAAGCGGGCGAGGCCTTCACGCGCGAGTTGCTCTTGGCCGTCGGAATGATGTACGTCGTTTGATGTTGTCTGTTCAGGGTTGGTCGGTGGTTGCGATGAGACTTGCTCGGGTCCGAGAAGTGAGAGGTGATTATCCCGGGGTTCAACGGCTCCGGGTACCGGATCCGGCTGAGGTGCTTGAGATGCTTGAGGTGGCGAGCGACTGGGTGTATTGCGTTCATAACCACGTCTTGAAACAGTTGAACTGCGACGAGGCGTTGCCCATTTAGCTGTTGATCTGTTCAATCGTCAGTCAGGTCTTGAAGCTGTGTCTCAAATGTGATGCTCCCTCGGAGCCGTCACTAAGAAAAACTTACCGACATTCGAGTCCCGACTTTTCACAAACTGAGCAAGGCCCTGAAGGTCGGTCGACAATATCGCAGCGAACCTTACGACGGCGACATAGATCACACGCTTTACGCTGCTGACGCCGCCGTCGGTCTTGGTGACCTTTTCGAGAGCTCGGTTCCATGGTTACCTATTTCATGGCAGGTAGGCAGGCATATGAATGGAGGAGAAGTCGGAACCGGTGCCGCTAAAGCGAGGATCAAAGAAAGACCCGGTTAGCGTCAGTTCCCCAGAATGCGAGCTCTCGGGAATTACAAGGTAATAACCAGGCAGACTAGCACTGACAAAGCTCACCATCACCGAATCAGCCTTCAAGCTACCACCCTTTTTCTCACTTACAGCTACTACGTAGTAGATGAATGAGCTATGCCTTTCGGGGAAAAGTTGTCAAAGAGACAAGTAACACCATCCTTTTTGTGGAATCACTTTATCTACTGGACCTAAAAAGCCCTTGATTTCTCACACCATCGAACAAGTCACCCTGTAGTCCCTCAACTCAACAGCAGATATCGCTCAATATGCCTACCGCAACTGAGTACTTTGGTTACAGGGCCAACAACCTGGGTCCATTGACGACAACTTTCGCCTGGCATTTCTTGTCCTTCAGGATGGCAAACTATGGGAACATTAGGGCATGCTAGCGGAGATCAAATAAGCGCATCAGGTGCTTTCAAGATGACACAACATGGCGACAACTCTCCCGTGCCTACGCCTTTGAATTGGATCTGGAAAAGGCAGAGGAGGACGACAATAGCAACGATGAGACAGATAGCCTAAGTGCTAGTAGCGACAGCACAAGCGAAGGAAACGAGAATTCAGCTTCAATTACAGCTCCCGGACAAGGAGTAGTGAGTTTATTTGGGCCGAATATGGGGATTTTGGCAGGGACAGGTATGCTGCTGTCTTGATAATGGGGCGATGGGTATTGGTTTCTGGTACGGGATTGTTCTTTGGTCTATACAACTTAATCCTTCTTTGGTTGTCTCGCGTACCTAGACTACTAGTCTAGTGGCAATCTTATATCTAACCTGGAGATAGGGTATATTCGTATATCAAACAATTTTCGGCTTCATGATGCGACAAGACAAGCAATATAGCAGCTCTCGCCGCGCGCCTTAGATGATGGGTGACTTAGCAGGGGTTGCGCCTTTGAACGGGCTCTGACAGATGGGGCAGTGTTGAAACCAAAAGGAGATGGATGGTTTCGGGAATAACAGGGGGAGGCATCTGTAACACGGCTTCAGTTGTATCCGTCTGCAACTTGAAGCACTTAGCGTAGTGGCTAAGTTTGGGGTTGGTCTAGACATATGTGACCAAGTAGCCTATAATCGAAACATGTGTTCTTATCCGATGATTAAGAAGACCGATCTATATCTTATTCAGAAGCCCCCATCATAATGTTACATCCTATGCGTGGGTATTGCCATTGCAAAACAGACTTGTAAGTTTCAAATGTCATCCCAGTTCCACCACTACCCCTGCCGAACCATTGCCCTTTAGCGCTTGAGAGACAACTATTATTCGATCTGCCGTTTTGGAAATGTATCAAACGATCTCGTTTCCTTTCCTTTTAGCTTCATATCACTTATTCAAGACATAATTTTGATACTGCTGCAGTTGCAGAGAACCTAACCCTAGGATTAACTGTCTCGGTAAGATGACCATGTTCAGGTCTGAGTTGCGATCTATTCTAGGACACACACACGAGTAGACTTGCCTCTCGAGACATGAAGTAAGTATAAGAAGCTTGGCATCTTCTCTCACAGATTTCCCACTCATCCAACACATTCCCTCTTCACCAAACTCGCCAGCTTCGCTTGACGCGACATCCCTTGACCACCCTCTCTTCAATCGCTTCTATCGGCTGGTTCCGTCTTATTTTCTTGACCTCTCTTTGACTGCTGGCCAGAGTTTTTTTTTTCTCCCTTCATTTCAGCTCTTTCAAGCTTCACTAGTGATCATGTATTTCTCCAACGTCGTCGTCGGCATCCTTGCCGCCCATGCTTTGTCAAGCAATGGAAGATCAAGCCGAACTCTCGTTACTAAATATGGAGTAAGATACTGTTCATGCACGAATCATAGTCATTCTAACAATACATGTAGAGCATAATGGCTTCAGCGGCTCTACCTGCAGCTGGTCGACCAATTCTTGACAATCTTGAAGCACTGGTGGTAAGCATTGTTTTCTTGTATGACTTGAGAATCTAAGCTAAACATAAAAAGCCTCTTCTTCAGGGAAACCAGCAAGGCGCAGGTCGTCAAGGCGGCCAAGGAGGCGAAGACGATCAAGACGACCAGCAAGACCAAGATGACAATGATGCTCAAGATGGTCAAGGAAACCAGGGACAAGGCCAGGGCCAGGGTGGCCAGGGCAATAATGGTCAAGGAAACCAAGACGACCAAGACGACCAAGACGACCAAGACGATCAAGACGATCAAGGAGATCAAGGCAATCAAGGAAATCAGGATCAAGGGAACCAGGGCAACCACGAGAACCAAGAAAACCAAGGTGGTAATGGAAATGATGCAGCCACCGAGACACAGACTGAAGCTGCCAACACAACTGAGACAGAGGCCGCTACCGAAACCGCAACTGATGCTGCCAACGCCGCCGAAACCGAAACTGGCGATGCCGCCGAAACTCAGACAGATGCTGCTGCCGAGACCGAAACTGGTGCTGCTGAGACTGAGACTGAGGCCGACGCTGCTACTGCTACTGCTACTCAAACCGAAGCGCCAGCTGCCACTCAAGACTCTTGCAACATCGGTAACAATAACCAGAACAATGGTGGCAACGAAGGAGGAGATGCTGCTAAGGGAGACGATGCTGCCAATGAGGGGGGCGCTGCTAATGAAGAGGGTGCTGCAAACGAAGGAGGGGATGCTGCCAACGAAGAGGGTGCTGCCAATGAGGGAGGAGACGCCGCCAATGGACATGGAGAGAACGCAGAAGACGCCGCCGGTAATGAGAACGGAAACGCGAATGAAGAAGCTGCCAACAACAACCAACAAGAAGCAGGAGGTGATGCCTCCGGAGACAACGCGGCCCAGGACGGAAATGGCGAGGCCCAAGGCGGTGCTGCTGAAGAAAGTGGTGATGCCGCCGGAAATGATGGTGCCAATGCTGGCGGTGCTGGCAACCAGGGTGGAAATGGTACCGGGCACTAAAAACTGAGCGCAATAAGAGAACAGGCCAGTGTTTTGAGTCTTCAAGAGGGTCTGATGGGACATGTAGCTCGAGATCGTCACTCTCGTTTGAGATGAGTTCAAGGCGATCCTCAAGAATGGTGATAATTTCAACCTGCTGGGACAGAGATTGGTTATCCCATTTGAAGAGAGCGGTATTGGAAACCCGCGAGCAGGTGTATTGATTAAAGGTTCAGCTTCGTTTAGTCTAAAATACAAGAATGAAATCGGAGTATTATGCTTCCAAGAGCCCTTCTGTTTTTCCTCCATTAATAATAATACACAACCAGGCTGACCCAAATCTTGACAGCCCCAAGATAAATATACAAATAAAAGCGTTGCGTAACTGTATATACTCAGTGTCTGATCTGAGGCTTGTTCCCTCGTCACCTTTCAAATGCGCTCTTAGCAAGCTCATCGGCGTCCCGGTTGCTGTCTCGGGTTACATGCCAGAACTTGAACTCGAGGCCACCATTCTCGCCATAAGTCATGTCGTCAATCCTATGTCGAATGCTTTTCCAGGCGCCCCAGTGAGCCACCCGTTGCCCGTCGGTTTTGCGACCTTGGTTGTCGATCCATGCGTCCATCCACTCCGACATGGCACGAACCAAGTATAAGGAGTCCGAGACGATAATGATTTTCCGCAGTGAGAAATCCGTGACAAGTTCATCTTCAATGATGTCGAGTGCTCGTATTAGAGCCATGATCTCGCCGCAACTGCTTGTCTGTGGAGCATTCCATGGCAATAGACCACACCAATTGAAGGGTGACTGAGGGCCAAAGTAGACGCCCCATGCCCCCTGGGCGAAGTGAGTTCCGTTTTCACGACAAGCGCCGTCAATGTGTATCACTGCTGTGGAGCTATCCTTCACGATAGTGCCAGTTCTTGAAGAGATAGTTTGAAGCTGAGAGATGCCTTTGAAGGCGTTGTATGTAATAAGTTGGCGCTTGGGTACGTCGCAGTGCATATAACTACATGCCGGGTCAAAACGTCGTATGATCTCTTGGCCATGCTTGTTGATTGGCGAGCCATTGCCGTGATGCTCATCTCGATATACATGCATTTTTTTTTTGTTTTTATTGCTTGTTCAAGTGCTGAGAGAATCAAGGTTAAAGGACAGATTCAGTTCTCCTGTCTCCACAACAGTTAATCTTAGATATAGGCAATCAAAATTTAGATTCGCTCTATGGGAAATTGGCACTTCAAGGGGCAACCGGTTAGTAAGCTAGGAAATCAAGCAAAGTCTTTTCCGCTTATAGATTGGTTTGTTTCGTCTTCATTACATACTACGGAGCAGGCAAACCTAAAATAGATAGATAACCTTCACAATTAATCACATCACCTGTGTATAAATGCATCCAATATTGATACTTCTCCTTCTCTTTTTTATTTCTGTGAGACTCAAGAGCAATGATAAAACTGGAAAGTTATCATTAGTCGGTGTCGTGCTGCGCCATTCAATTTCATTGTTGCCAAAGAATATTCTCGTCGAGAAGCCTTGTGCTAAGAAATGCCCTCATTTCAGGAACCCTTGAGTTCCCAGTTTCAATCGACTAATGGTAACTCAACAGTACTTGGTAAGTACACTTTGCTGTTCTTCCTTACTACTTGCGAAAAAGAAGGAGAAAAAAACCAGATATGCAATAGTAGTTTCAGCGTCGCATAAACAAACCAAATCTGAGGAGCTGGCGGCGGTATTAGACACCAAAGTGGCAAATACGCCAAGGCCATGGGCATGCGAGTTGTTGCCATCGATGGCGGAGACGACAAGCGCGAATTGTGCTTGAAACTTGGCACCGAAGTCTATATTGACTTCCAAAAGATGGAAGACATCGCCGCTAAAGTCATTAAGATTACTACTATACCCATGGAGCTCATGGGGTCATAGTAACAGCAGCGACTCGCGCAGCATATGAGTCTGCGCCAAGCTGTCTTCGCCCCAATGGCGCAATTGTCGCTGTTGGTCTTCCCCAAGACCCGACTGTTATTGCCGGTGCTCCTCCGATCGCTGTGGCACTTCGATGATTGAAGATTGTGGGAAGTGTCACTGGTAGTTTGAAAGATGTGGAAGAAGCTCTCAACTTTACTGTCAGAGGTCTTGTTCACGTGAGTACATCTTAGTTGATTCCTGTCTCATTCTTATACTAAACACACGCAGCCCGCCCATCCTATCCAAGGGAAAACTCGAAGACCTTGACGAGTGGATTCACAAGCTGGCCAATGGCCTGGTTGCTGGCCGCTGCGTACTCAAGGTTGCTACTTAAATAGACATGTATCTACCGTTGCTCAATTAGGAGACGTTACTGAATCCAAGTTCAAGTGTGCATTAGCCCAGATCAAGTTGTTGCACCACCAACTCTATTTCCCCTCAATCCTATAAAAGAAGGGCCGATATCTTCCAAGAAGCTAACGTAGTCCGCGCCCGCATAGCCATGTAAACCAAGTTAACGTTTCCAATAATTCAAGCCAAGCCGAATTTTTCCATGCCTTAGATTGAAGGGGTTCAGATTTGAATTAGGGGGGTATTGAATTGAATTAAACTTGTAAGCTTGAATTGATCTTTGTTAAATAGCTAAAGGTGGTGTTATTACCTCTTGCTAAGGATATGGCTTCTTTGATTTACTTTTATGCTAGGTTTAACTAATATGTAACCTACCTTAAATATAGGATTTTATTACTAAATAGTATATTTAGGTAAAAGGTACTTATAAAATACTAAAGATATATATGGATTTGGCTTGCCTTAAGTCAAGGGGTAGGTAGACTTAACTTATAACCCCTTGGGCTTAATTATAAGTTCGGGGGTCGGACTTAAATTGAACTTATTAACTTGAATTATTGGAAACGTTGAACCAAGTTAGGTGTTAAGGGATAAAACCTAGGGGATCCGGGGTTGAAATACTATTAATCAGCGCGCTCGGTCTTCTTTTTTCCTCCGGTTTCCGAACCGATTCCATGCCCAAGTGTCTTATTGATAGCGCTTTATACTTTTTACCCTACAGCTCCAGGGCCAATTTCAAGGGTTAGAGAAGTGGCTTCCAGGAAGCTTGATACTTGTTATATTGCATAGACATTTTATACTATCATTTGACTTATTGCTTATTTATTAATGGTATCGCATGTTCATGGCTAATCTATCAATAAGCATATAGGGACAGCCGCATTGACTTATCTCTCGCCTCCATTGGTGTTACTTGACGCCTCTGCCTGAGAAGTTTTGTCTCAGCCGTACGGGATGGCACATGTGTGCCTCGGTCCTCGCACCAAATCTAACTGAATAGCGTTCTCAGCTCATAAAAGCTGGCCCATAGCTAATAAACAAAATATAGCATAACGTCAGGATCAGTAACTACAAAAGGTTGAGAGCACCGTTTTGTACGTAAGCCGTACAGCGGAGCCTCATTGATGAAGCCGATGGAATCCGAACATCGTCAATCCCTGTAAAGTGATGCACTTAACCTTGAAAGAGGCTGTTGGCCTCTCAAAGTCAGACCACACCTCGGCGAATGACTAAAATTGTGGAGTGAGGCGGAATCATGACTCAATTCTGTATCTTTCTAGCCACTGCTATTAACCGCATTATACGGTAGTCTATCATGACCTAGTATCGGGAGATTTACCACTCAAGGCTTTCAGACGCTACTGATAGAATTGTCTAAAAAGCTAGAGTAGATCCATTGAAAATTATGGGAATAAAGATGGGAAATGTGGAAGTTCTGTGTCAGCCGCATAACGTGGCCTTCGGGTCTTTGGGTAACCTCGGTTTCGTCGGCAAACAGTTGATGATGTTATCCTCCTACCAGATTGAACCTAGTTCTTCAGCTGAAGTGTGCATAAAAAGCTAAAAGCGCAAATGCAGTCAGGGGCGGCTGAGCTTGTGAAGCCTTTGCTTTGCGATAAAACTTTGCGCCCCTTGGCGTTCTACCTACGCGACTGTAGAGTTGAATCGTCACTATTCACATTTACCAGACCTGTCTGATACAGTCAAGACGCGACCAAGGCCGATCACCTGCCAAGCTGGCGCATAAAAGCGGTTGGCGTTCCCATTGGACGGGCAGTAACTTCTTCGAGATTACTAGTGTCCTCTTCTCGAACGTTTGAAATCTTCCTTTTCGGAGCTGATGTTCCATCTTGAAAAGCATTCTATCAAAACACGTGGATCTGCCAAGCAGTACTTAATAAGGGGTTACTGAGCTAAACCGTTTGAATGGCTTGCACTTTACTCGAACCAATCCCCGCACGATTCCCCATGGAGAAGAGTGGATGTCCGGATAAGGTGAGAACTGGGGCATCAGAGATCCCTGATGGCATTACCTGACGTGAGACGATAAAATTCCGTGTTGTCTTCTGACCTTGGATTTAATGAGGCTCTTTAGTGTCTTGGCCTGTTACCTAAAGTATTGAATTTATGACCGTAGTGTAACCCCTGAAATCATCCTACATTTGTGACTCGCCTTGGTCATATTCCCATTACACACGGGATCTTAACGCCACTTGAGGCAGTGGCCGTAAACAGAAAGGTAGACTCAAGTGCAGCACTAAACGGTTACTACTGATGCAGTACTCCGTATCCTCATCAGGGCTGAGGTGGGCTCAACGTTTTCTCCTTTTCTGAGCCAACCCGTTGGCATCCTTGATCGAAGAATCCTTGCAGACCCGCGTAAGATGGGTTACCTTTGTAGCCCGTCAAACGTATCATTTTATCCCTGCTTGATGAACAGAGCCGCATTCCTAAGACATATCTTCAAGAGCCGCATGTCATCCCATACTTAGTTAACATCAAAGCTTCTAGAAGCCCACGTGGAATCATGGAAGAGCTATCCTAAGCTCTTTCATGCTCGAATGATGATTTAAGCCTTCAACGCTCACCCGCAATGTCCAGATTAAAACACCAGACCCAATAAGGCAATTATCTAGCTAGCGTGTGATTCTGGTCTGACAATAGAAACCCACCTCCTCCAGTTTCTAGACAACACCAGTATCCACCTCCACCATTCAGAACATGTGCCACGCCGAAGAACCGCCGTGATAGCTGGAAGCTATGCGCAAGAGAACCTGGGGTGCATGGGTCATTACCCCAGCATGGAAGGATACGTAACCGAGGGGGCGATTAGCAATGGAACTAGATATGTCCCCCAAGGTCGATCGTATATATGCCAGCAGGTGCAGGATCAACCTGGCCGGTTCATATTGGCGACGCCGATCTTCACACAATCACCGCAAGGCATCCATTCTTTTTATATCTTTTGCTAGGCTTAGTACGCCATGTTCGGCTCTGCCAAAGAGCCCTCGGACAATGGCAGCAAGGACGAGATAGTCCTGCTACCTATCTAGGCAAAAACTGGCATCCTCAGAGTCACCGAGATCGAAACCAAGGTCCATAACCCTCACCATACCCCGGTACCAGACATTACCTTCGATTTACCGGATAATCATCCCAACAAAAATGCCGTCGAAGTATTATGGCTTCCACGGGGATCCCACAGTTCCGACGATACCGGCGAATAGGTTCGGCGTGGTCTGAACAATGAGAAAGAAATGACAATTGTCAACTGCTGCAAACAATATCCCAAGGCCATACTTTGGTCAATGTTGCTTTTTCTTACTGTTGTGATGGAGTAAGTGCATCCCTTTCTTTACCACTGGTTAAGGCACCAGCGTAGCCAAGAAGCACAACGCCTGCATGATAATAAGCAATACATTTCCTTAGCTATCACGACCACTCCTTGCTAATAAATAACCCAGTGGATTTGACAAAAGTCTTGTGTCTGGGCTGATTGCGTTTCCTGCGTTCAAGCGTAGGTACGGCGAACTTGTTGAGACGGCATCAGGACCCATCTACGAGATATCACCACTGTGGCAGACTGCTTTACAGGTCTCTGCGATTGCCTGTGAGGCTCTGGGCCTTTTGATCCATGGATGGGCCACTTATAGCATCGGTTACAAAAAGATGATGCTGATCACTCTGGCTTGCATGTGCATTGCGGTTTTCCCTGCTTTCTTTGCGCAGAATGTTGGCATCCTGGTTGCTTCTCAAGCTCTTTGTGGTATGTCTTGGTAGATATTTCTCACCAGCTTCTTTCATTTCTTCTAGTCCTGCTTTCACCTCTGGCGTTTGAAGGCTAACCATCAGTTTCAGGTCTCTCCTGGGGTGTCATTCAAACACTGGGAGCTACGTATGCTGCTGAAGTCGTACCTTCGGCCATTCGCGCTTGTCTTTTGAGCAATGTCAACATGTGCTGGGTCATCGGTCAGCTTATCGGTACTGGCACTTTACGCTCTCTTGTTAACAACAACTCGGAGTGGTCTTATCGTATCCCATTCGCTTTACAGTGGGGTTTTGCAGTTCCTCTTCTGATTGGTATATGTTTTGCTCCAGAGAGTCCTTGTAAGTCGCCTTGTTCTACCCAATGTCCCATCAACTAATGTTGCTATGTTAGGGTGGCTTATTCGACGTGAGAGAAAGGTAGAGGCGAGACATGCTCTTCAACGCCTCACTAAGCAGTCACAACTCGATATTGATGACACCATTGCCGTAATGGAGCATACCAACAGGATCGAGCGAAAGCTCAACTACGGCGGCTCAAGCTATTCAGACCTTTTCAAGGGGGCAAATCTGCGACGTACAGAGATATCATGCATGATTTGGAGCGTCCAAGCCCTCTCAGGTTGGATATTGACTGGTTATGCACCATACTTCCTGGAACAAGCTGGATTCGACTCCTCAAAGTCTTTCAGCCTTGCCACAGGAATGTATGGTATGGCTATGGTTGGAGGCATAATCGCTTGGTTCCTGCTTACGCATATCGGACGTCGTAAGTTATACCTTACGGGTCTCATCTCGGCAACTGTTCTTCTTTCTCTTGGTGGAATACTTTCTGTTGTGTTGAACGGCAGTCCTTCTTTGAACTGGTGCCTGGGCACCATTCTTATCACTACAACCTTCACCTACAACTTGACTATCGGTCCTACCTGCTATGTCATTGTGGCTGAACTTCCCTCTACACGGCTACGAGTTAAGACTATTGCTTTCGCACGCATCGTCTACAACATGTTCATGATTATCAACAACATTATTGTCCCACAAATGCTCAACCCTACGGCATGGGACCTGGAAGGCAAATCATGCTTCATTTATGCCGTAACCGCTCTCCTTTGTCTTATCTATTGTTACTTTCGGTTACCGGAAACTAAGGGCCTGTCCTATCTCGAGCTGGACATGCTTTTCGAAAAGGGGGCGCCAACGGCCAAATTCAAGGAGCTGCAAACTAGACTGGCCAACTCTGCCTATCTGACTGTGGATAGGGCAGAGCGCATGAGGAATGCTTGGCACGGCTGGCTTACTTACTCCTAATATTTCCTTAGTATTAATACTTATCATTATTATTCCAGTGAGGAACTCTTTATCACTTGGTTAGCACCCACTATACTTTCATATATCTTGGACTTCCTCTCTTTCATGAGCTAAATATGCCTACATTTTTGTTTGACTTGACCGTTATTCTCCGTGTTGAATGATATAGTTAATTCGTCTTAACTCTGTCGACCTTTTTTTTCTTTTATTTTCTTTTAGTGTCTGTGACTGACTTGACTGAGTGCTCACGCAAAACTCAACCACCTACATGGCAAGCAGTTCGCTTGCTTCACAGACGTATCTAAAGCCAAGTCTTGCATTTCCCCATCAGCTGATATCCAAGACACTCCATGCACATCGCTTCCGGCCATGTGATAGGTGCTGGTCAGAATACAAGTGGAGATTGCAAGGTGCGCGAAAATTCATCAAATCAACCCCTTTATTAATCCACAACACTAGGCTTTTTTAGTCACCACAGCCCTCGCAGCATCATCACTTTCGCGTCAAATATCTCAGCTTAGCTCAACCCGTCGGTGGCTGTCAAACACTCAGACTTATCTTGCCATAATATTGAAGATAGAGTGACTAAGCTTGAGACTTACTTATCATGTCTCCTCAAGATGTCTACCCGCAAGATGAAGCCATGCAATATCTGCCAAATTCCCTCACTACAAGTCAAATCACTGATGATGGAATAGATGGTTCAACTCATGGTATGTCTAGCTAACTCTAACGTCTGGGAATAATACTCACCATCGGCAGATCGCCCACCGATTCCAGGTCCAAGTTGTAATATCTTCACCTTGACCGATGAAAACATTGTCTCTTCAACCCCACCAGCAACACACCCATACCTTCTTGTCAACATTGGCTCGGGAGTGTCATTCTTTCAAGTATCGGAAAGCAACCAATGCCATCGGATCTCGGGATCTTCATTCGGTGGCTCTGCCCTTTGCGGTCTCCTCTTGCTTCTCACCAAAGCCCGTACATTCGAGGAGATGATCGGGCTGGCAGAGAAGGGAAACAACGCCAATGTCGACAAGTTGATAGGGGACATATACGGTATGGACTACAGCAGAATCGGCATGAAAATGACGGCTGTTGCGTCAACGTTTTGCAAAGCCTTCAGCTTAGAGCATCGTCCAGAAGACGAGAACAGAAATACGACAACCACCACGGAAGATATAAAAACCTTTTCAAATGCCGATGTATGCCATTCTCTGGTTTTCGCAGTCTTCAATAACATCGGTCAGCTTGCCACACTACATAGTCGCATTCACAATAACCAGGACATCTACTTCACAGGACCTTATGTTCATGACTCCCAGTTGATCATCAGAACGCTTTGCATTGCGGTCCGATATTACTCACAGAGTGAAAAAAGGGCTTGTGTTGTGGTAAATCAGAGCCAAGCCGGTGATTCGAGTATTTGAGCAGTTGTAAAAAGTTGACCTTGAAGCGAAGATTTCAGAGATACCAGATAGAAGAATAGGCTATTTACAATCTAAAGTGGCGTTATACCAGGCGACTGGGGCAATATTTCACGTCAAGAGTAAGAGCGAGTGGTACAAGCAAGACTTCAGCCAGCTTATAGAATGGTCACTACTGAAGCTGCCAGTCTCGTGAAATGAACAACAGCTCTTGAATTTTGGAAGATGTCATATATGACATGTTTTACTCGTCCTCTGAACTTGAAATGTAGTTCCCATCTCTATAACTTGACTCTAAATTATTGCAAAATACCACAGCCTGAGAAAAGACATTTCAGCCCCCAGATCATTTTCTCTCATCACCTGGGGTAAAGTAATGATTCACGACTGGCTGATTCGTCTCACTACCATATGCACTGCCTCCATAATCGAGGTAACCCTGCGTGTAAGGAACCAGAGGAAACTTGTTGCGAATGGATACAGCATCTCCAAAGACCCAGACAGTAGCCATACCCATGACCTGATGCTGGATGATGTGGCAGTGCATCATCCATGCCCCGATATTTTCCTCGGTAATACGGATTCTCCACGCCCTCCAACCCGCAGTGGTATGCGGCACGCCTCTGACAGCATATCTGTACAAGTTCGTAGTGTCACGGAGGACTGGTGTGAAATTCCCAAATCGCAGTTCGTTTGTGTGAGCGTCATATGTGCCATTTCCCGATCCCAAGTCCCAGGAGTGTTGCCCATGGATATGCATCGGGTGAAAGTCCCAGCCGCCAGTGGGACCATTGTTATTCTCCCATACAATATCCAAGACCTCGCCCACCTTGGCTGGGAACGCTTTAGTCTCCGGGTCAAAGCCACCATGCTCTAAAGCCAACGTGTAGTTGGGAGTTTGGCCAGTTTCGTAAACTTGAATCAGATATGGAACCTGGTTACGTTCGGCTTGCACACTTTCTTTCCATGGAAGCCCATTTTGACTAAATATTCTTGTTAGCAATGTCTATCACACGACGACTTAGAAGCCAACATACGCCCATGCCACGGTACCGTTCAACGTTCCGTTCTCGTAGCTCCCAGTGGTGAGAATCTGGTTGATCTGGATGGTGACTGTTCTTGTGACCTCTGAAAGACGAGGAAATCTCTTGTTTGCTTCAACAGACAGACCTTGCAGAGTGTACTCAAGATAGTCGTTGGCCCTTTCAGGAAGTGTGACAGGCGATGAATCAGGGAGAGATGAGGGCAGACCCCGAGTTCCATGACATCGGTATCTTAGCAAGGCGTAGCCAGTTTTCACCTGTGGTCGGTCGCGGCTCTCGAACCGAATCCAAAACTGCGACTTGTCACCTTTACAAACGTCTTCCGAAGATTTCGTTCTCAGGAGGTAGCTAAAGCGCTGGCCAGATGAAACTTGGACGTGGTCGATCGGGGCGAGTTGAGTGTATGAGCCGTCGGCCTCGATCACTTTGAGCTCGTCGTGGTCCTCAATACCCAGCTTTATCATAGACAACGCAGTCGCGCCTATGACTCGTAAACGGTATGTCTGACCGGGCTTGACCTCAACAATGTGAGGTGCACAGCTCGAGTCCTTCGCAGCATTGAAACTTTGGTTACCGCTATTACCTTGAATTGTTATGGCCTGTGGTTCCCCGGACCACTTGAACGGATCTGCAAGAAGCCCGGCTTCAATCTTTGCGTCTTCTTCAGCGTAATGATCACCAGCGATGAGGGTCAATTCGTCGTCATATTTATAAGGCGGCTCCTCGGCATCTTGCACAATCAAAGCTCCATGAGCAGTCAAGCTTTGGAACCCGACATGGGAATGATAAAAGTAAGTTCCTGCATCCCCATGTTCTGGTCTGATCTCATAATCGAAGAAGTGTCCCGCAGGTATCGGCCACTGGCTAACAAGAGGAGTGCCATCTGAGAACGGTGCTGCTCTTTGGCTCAGACCATGCCAATGCTATAGATATCATATCAGTCGTCAGGTCCGGGAGTCCGCTACAGGCGTACCTACAACTGTGACATTGTTGTTGGGTATGCGGTTATAAACACGGATCCATGTTGTTTGTCCTTCTTTGAGGTAGAGGCTTGGCCCTGGGTAGGTATGATTGAAAGTAACTGAAGGTCTGGTTTGGCAGTTTATCTTGATCTCGTCCAGAGTAGCTTCAAGCACATAGTCGGGCGCAAAGCCGCTGTCGTGTACTTGACATTTGGCAAATGTCACTGCCAAATGAGACAGGAAACAGAGAATAGTGAATAACATGCTTCAAACGCTAATAGCGTGCACATAGGTAGAACATTGCTCAGATGGAGCGCGGCAGGTTTTAATATATCATAAGCAACTAACATAGATTAGGTTATATTGGGGGCTAGACTACAACCTAACAAAACTTTCTGTTCGGGTGCTTCGGGTGAGCACTAAAGTATCTTGTAAGAGACACGGTTAGTGGAATCAGTAAGTTGGCACCAAAAGAGGGCAGATGACGTCTTTGACGCCTTGGACTTGGTAAGATCTGGATGTTCAGCTATGGATTTGACCATTTTCTGTAATGATAGCCGAAGGGCGACTTCACTGTAGATGTTTATCTTCTGTTTCTAGCATATCAGATACTATCACGACGATCTTCTTTTTAGAAAATCGGCTGTTGTTAAGGTATTACACAGTAGTATCAGCACACTTCAACCACTAGATTTCTACAACCTTAGGGGCTACAGTCATCTGCCGAAATGAAAGACTCTTATGCGTGAGATTAGTATCCACTCTTTCAAGTTACTCTAGCCGATCAATATTAGGCGATAAACTTCAGCTAGGGGAGGCTTCATTTATCAGTAACATGCAATGTAACTTTGTAAGTTTAAATGCGACTTACACGCAAGATGTATATATATAGATAGAATAAAAAAAGCAATTTACGCCAATATTAACAGACTATTATTGTCTATAAGGTCACAATGCCAGCATGTAGTAAGTATTAAGCTTTAAAGAAAGGGTTAAATTATATATTCTACCCCTTATCTCTATTTTACTATCTAGAGTAGCTAACTCTATATACTAAATAAGATAATTATTAATATTCTGTTTCTGCTAGGCGTTAAGAACTAGGGCTTAAAATTCCCATAGGTACCTATTAGAGAAGTAATGCC